>CAUYON010100102.1:0-50921 GCA_963573935.1 Arctocebus calabarensis | reverse complement strand
TGGCATTACAGCTCACAGCAACCTCCAATTCCTGGGCTCAAGCGAGTCTCCTGCCTCGGCCTCCCAAGTAGCTGGGACTGCAGGCGTCCGCCACAACGCCCAGCCATTTTTGTTTTTGGTTGCAGCCATCATTGTTGTTTGGCGGGCCCAGGCTGGATTCGAACCCACCAGCTTAGGTGTACGTGGCTGGCGCCTTAGCCCGCTGAGCCACAGGCACCAAGCCTATTGCTATTATTTTTTGAAGTTAGACAAGAAAATAAAATGTTTCTATGATTACATCAAAAAGATTCAAAAACTTTAATATTGAACTTAAAGAATGAAAAGAAATCCAAATTCATTTTGAGCAATATCACTCTACCCCCCCCAAAATTGGTGTAATGTGTGACAATTTGGCTCTCATGCTGATTATAATATATGACAAGGGCAAAGATTTTGGAATCAAACTAATAGATAGTATTCAATATACACTACATCCTGTGAGTTTTGTTCTTTACTAGAGATTTACCTTACTTTGCCTTGTTCTCTCCTCTAATTTCACATTAAAAAGTAAATAATGACTTTTATGTTGGTGGATTTTAATCAAGATAAATTAACTTTATGTATGTAAAATTGTGACTTTATTGTCTAAAACATAGCAAATGCTCTATTTTTTAAATTAATTCTATTTTTTCACTTATAGCTGCTAAAATAAATTAGTGTCCCCTTAGCCACAGTTTGACTTCCACAATTTGTTACCTATATCAACTGCAGTACAAAAATATAAAGTGAAAAATTCCAGAAATAAACAACTTATAATTTTTAATTTGTACGCCATTCTGAGTATAGTTGTAAAACCTGCCATTCTGTTCCCACTTGGGAAGTGAATGATCCCTTTGTTCAGTATATTCATGTTGTAGATGCTGCCCACTCTTCATCACCCAGTAGCCCTGTAAAAAAACGCTGAAAGGTTTTTCAGTACTACTCTTAGGGGCTTCAAGCATCCACCAAGGGGCTTGGAATTTATCTGGTCTGGGGGGATTATTGCATCAAACAACATTATTTTAGAGAAAAATGGAGCCAAATATTATCAATTAAATTACTACAAATATACATGACCACCTTAAAAAATGATGTATTTAATTGGAAATATTTTTTATGGAAAACGATGATCACATTTCTCTACTGTAGCAAACACAGGACAATTGCACTTTGCTGCAGCCCTGTCTTGCATATAGCATAGAAGTGAAAGAGAAGTGGGCAGATCGGAAGGATTGAAGCAAAGACTGTGCGGAAACACTTGAAGAGCGTGGTTGAGAGCTGGGGGGAGAGAAATGTCAGCCCACGGCAAAGGCGCGTCTGGTACCCTGGTCCCAAAGCAGGTTTAGGGAGCCGCCCATGGTCCTAGGAACACAGTCGCCTCTTCTGCTCCCGCAGGGGTGCGCTTCGTAAAGTGCGACTGGGACCAGCTGGGGGAAGGTGCAGGATGGCCTGCTGGCCCTTAATCGCTCCAATCCCCTCGCTCCACCTTTTGAACAGTAGGCACTCAGGAGAGCTTCCTGGGTCTGACATGCAGAAAATCCGGGCGGACTCAGGACCTAGTGAGGGGAAGTCAGCCAAGGAGAAAGAACCAAGTCAGTCTAAGGGCTGCAGCTCTCGGTCACAGTCCTCAGCTCCTTTCAAAATAAGGCAGGTAGAAAGCGAGCTGACAGTTACAAACACCCGGATACCTAAGGGGCAAGGAAGAGATAGAGAGAAAAGGGAGAGATCAAACCATGGTGGAAGATACAGACCAAGAATTTTAAGAAAACGAAAGGAAGTGAAGGTAAATATCCTTGCTCATGGAGGTTACAATGTATTAGTACAGATATTAATTTCTCTTAATTGGTTTATTGTTCAATAGTTTCAATTAATTTTAACTGGAATTCCAAAAAAATGTTTTAATGGCTCAGTGCACTGATTTCTAAAGTAATTATGCCAGTAATATGGGCCACGAAAGGGCCAAAACATTTCTGAAGTGAAATGTTAAGATGGGACGCCCTTACTAGATATAAAAATTATAACGATGCTAAATTAATGAAGACAGGATGGTAATGGCACAGGATTTTCAGCAGCAAATGTTGTATGAGGTAAGGATGGTATTGGCAAGGAATATTAAATAGAAAAACAGAAGAATGAAATGACATAGAAAGTTATTGACAAATGCATGCAAATAGTGGAAAAGTCACTATATGGTTCCAATGAGAATCAGAAAAGAAGATTTATTCAGTGGTTCTGGGGTAATTGCCAACTCACACAAAACAGTGAAATAGGATTTCTCTTATACAAATACACCTTGAGAAATACACACTTCTTTATTTGAAGTAATTCTATAAAACTTTTAGGAGAAATAGAAAGTTTTTATTTTGAGATGAGAAAATATTTCTAGGGAAAAAGGGGTCTCAGGGACAAAATAAGCAAATATAAAGACATTAGTAAAACCAATCATACTAAATTTTTTTAATAAATGCAAATTAAAAGAAGTATTTACTGAATAACTAAATAGAAGATGACACTTGCCACATACAATAAAATCAAGATGAAGATACAGCCTGTCAAACTTGTCAAAATTTATTTTGAAAAGGTAAAAAATAATTTTACAAAATATGAAAAGAGGTATTGCCTACAAGCAATGACATGAGTGACCAGGACAAATAAAAACAAATGGCCAATCATTTTAGACGTCATAGAAAAGCAGATTTAAATCAGTGAGAAACCAGTTTGACTATTTAATTGGCACACATTAAAAATTCAGAAAGTAATCTGTGTATTTCTTACACCAATTTGTATTATCTTATACTACGTGTAAAAAATTTGAATTATCTACATATGCTAAAAATGTGCTTTCATTAAAATCCAGCTATTCACCTGCTAAAGATAAAGTCCTTTGATAAAATATTTATACACTTCCACTAGGAAATAGAAACATGTTGATAACAGCAATATTTCCAAGAGCAAACTACTAGGAATAATCCAAATGCAAAACAATGTAGAGATGGATTAAGCAATGCCATAACATCAGCACTGGGCCACCATGGCGCAGGGAAATTAATGTTCCTCCGTGCTGCATATCAATATGTTCTAATTTTACAAACACAAAATTAAGAATATAAAACAAAGCAGAGAAGAATTGCTTGGTCTGACATTATTTGATTCAAAAACTTAGAGAATCGAGCAATTTAAATATTGACATATGTATTATGCCCTAAAACTGTATTTAAGAAAACCAGGGAATGAGAAATATAAAATATATTAGTCCCATATTTAGAAATGCTGAGGTGAGAATGAGATAGGATTTGCCACCTACTTGTTTAGCACACATAAAAAATTGTGATCATTTCTCAGTTTGCAAGTGTGGACAAATACACACTCTCATGCGTTTTTGGCAAGTGTGTACCTTTTCTTAAAATTTTTAATATATTGAAGGGGGTTCAAATATTGTTTTTTTACATTGTTATATTTTATAGCTGTGAGATCTGGGCTTTTAGTTATAACTTTTGCTTGAATAGTGTACTTTGTACCCAAGAGGTAATTTTTCATCCCCCACCCACTTCCACGTTGGATGTCCTCAATAGCTACCATTTTACTCTGTATGAACATGTGTACCCATAACTTAGCTCCTACCTATAAATAACAGCAGCCACTATTTGGTTTTCCATTCCTGACTTACTACACCTAGGATAATAGTTTCAAGTTGCACCCAAGTTGCTGCAGAAGATATTATTTCATTCTGTTTTATGGTTGAGTAGCATTCCACGGTGTACACACACACACACAGACACCACAATTTCTTTAAACAGTCATCTATTGATGAACACGCAGAGTAATTCCATACCTTTGCCATTGTGAATTGTACTGTAATATGTGTACAAGTGCAGGATCTTTTTAAAATAATGACTTCCTTTTCTTGAGATAAATATCTAGTCATGGAATTACTGAATTAAAGAGCAGATCTGCTTTTTTTTTTTTCTTTTCTCTCCTTCTCTTTTTGTTTTTTCAAGACAGAAACTGGCTCCATCACTCAAGCTAGGATGCCAGGGCTTCATCATCCTTGCAGCAATTTCAACCTCCTAGGTTCCATACCAAGCTAATTTTTCTATTTTTAGTGGAGATGGGGTCTTACTTTGCTCAGACTGGTCTCAAACTCCTGACATCCAGCAATCCTCCCACCTTGGCCTCCCAGAGTGCTAGAATTACAGACATAAGCCACTCCACCCGGCCTATGTTACCTTTTCAATAATGGCCATTCTGACCAGAATAAGGTGGTTTCTAACTGTAGTTTTAAGTTGCATTTTTATGATGATTAATGATGCTGAATTTTTTTCATTTGTTTGTTGGCCATTTATGTATCTTCTATTAAAAAGTATAAATTTTTAAAACATCTTTTCAATATATATCAGGATTGAAAAAACATAAATAACAACAATAATACTGTTAAAACCATATCCTATAGTTACAGTTACTCAAAAGAATAAAAATGCACACATCAACATGTTTATTGTTACACTATAAATTAAAAACATAATCACAGTCAATTATTGGGAAGCAAGTTAAGTTATACTAGAAGTATGGAATAATACTATGAAGTCACCAAAATTAATTAGGTCATCCTACTTGTGTCCCAGTCAAAAGATGACCTAACTTTATTATTAATTTTTAAAGGTACTATATATACTACATATATACATAAAAATATTATTCCAATGTTATTAACATTTTAATTTTAATAAGAGTACTGCTACTCTTCTATTTATTTATTTATTTATTTATTTATTTATTTATTTATTTTTGCAGTTTTTGACCGTGGCTGGGCCTGAACCTGACACCTCTGGCATATGGGGTTGGCGCCCTACTCCTTTGAGCCACAGGTGCCACCCTCTGTTTTTATTTTTAAAGAATTTTCATTTTTTAAACATATTAATAAGAATAAATACATATGCTAAATTTAAAATTTTGATACATAAAATCTATGTATTATTTTAGCATTTTGTTGAAAATATATTTAAAAGGAAGACGTGAATAAACAATTCCTATATCCTTTATTACATTGAAGGAATTCTTGAGAAACTATATTGGCAACAAACTCCAACTTATATACAAAATCTGTCCCTGGCAGTGAGGTTTTAATGGAAAATAAGTAGAAACAAGTAATTATTCACCAGGAAGAATTATTAGTTGGTCATGGTACAGACATGCAATGGAATATTATGTATTTTTAAAAATCTTGTCTAAACACAACAATTGAACAAGTGAGGTGAGTATGTTGACCAGATTGATGTGAACATTCTAGATTGTATATAGAGTCAGCACATTCTACCCGGTAAATGCCATAAAGTACACAGTTATGATCTAATAAAAAATAAAAAGAATCTTAATGTAGGTATATATCCACTATCTATAAATCAATGAAAAGACACTTCATAGAACAGACATCATATGATCTTTGTGAGGATAGAAGCTCAAACAACTTTGATAGGATTTAAAACAAACCATTGCAAAAATTTCCCCTGTAAGGGATTGTAAGAAATGTTATAGAACTCTTTATAGTTTGATTTATTTTTTTGTAATAAATATCTGTTACTTTTAAAGCTGTTTCTATTTTAAAAATTGATTCACCACCACCTATGAAAATAATATTTAACATATCTGAAAACATTTATCAAATTGTGACTATTATTTCATGTAGAGAATATAAAATGGATTACACAACATAAATGAAGATGTTCATTAAAATATTAAAATAGCCATAAGTTTGGCCCCCTTTGTTGGCAGGGGGAATATAACAAATGGTGTATGGTAGATTGAAAACGGGGGTTATGGAAAAATGAAAGACAAAATGGTCTGTTGTTACCACTTGGCCTTGGGGACCTGATCTGACCCACCACAGAGAAGCTTCACTGAGACACTGAGGTGGCTATTTTGATAAGAACCATATGGTGTATAAGGCACATTCAGGGTTACCTTCCGGTGAAAGGATAACATAATACCAGGAAGCGGTCCATTGCCTTCACATTGTTAAAAAGCAGTTTTGACGATGTAAGTTCCTAGTTGACGACAGGAGGAAACAATTCTACTGCTACATGTGCTGCTAAATTAGACTATTTAAGATATCCTCTATGTGCTAGTCACCTTCAAGCAATTCAGTGAGATAAGGAAGACATGGGCGAGGGAAGCTGGGTTTCTGGGAGACCGGGCCAGGGGCTGAATGCTGGTTTCTGAACACCAATGAGACACGCTTTGTGACTCATGAAAAACACTTAAAGAAGAATTTGCAGGAACCAAAACTCTAGCATGAGCAATGTGAACCAAAGCCAGGAAACACTCCTGTGACTAATCATTTGTTGCCTTACGATGATGAGGCTGAGGGCATTTGGATCATCTACAAGAGAAAGCAAAAGGAATTCTTCTGGAGAAAAGTTTTCCGAAAAGCTATATCCTGAATTTTAGAGACAGGGTCCACAAACTTAACATTTCTGCCTTTATGCACCTGCGGTTCTGAAAATGTTGACTAGCCCTTTGTTACCTTCCTTCGTTTTGTAGTTCATAAATGAGGGTTGGGGTTCTAAAAGACTGGCATTTGTTGCTTCATATGTGGATGTTTTTAAAGTTACATAAAATGGAGAAGAAACTGAGAAGTATTGGTGTTTTAAAATGTCCTTTGCCTGAACAAATCTTAGTGTTGATGAACACTAGCTTTCCTCAACCTGTAAGCATGAGTCAATAATTTACTTTTGAAATATTCATCAATACTGTGATACACTGTGTGATGCTGTGATAAATTCCCACATGACATACATCAAAATTACTCATTAGCTTGCAAAATTCTTTTAAGATTATAATATACTATTTTTGGGGCCTGATGTGACATGAAACTTGTCCCGTGCATAGTACCTATCAGTGACATGGATACTATCTCAATCCTATAAGATTTTGCTGTCCAGTATGGTAACCATTAGTCACATGGGGCTGTTGGACACTTAAAATGTGGCTAGCGTGAACTTAGATGTACTGCGAGCATAAAATGGACTCCAGAAAATATAATACCAAAAAACAAAAAGGTAAAATATTTCATTAATGATATTTTTTGTAATGAACACATTGAAATGATAACATTTTAGATATAAGTTGTGCTAAATAAAATAGAGTTTTAAGTAAATTTCACTCATTTCCTCTTTTTTATTACGGGTCCTGAAATGTTTAAAATTTGTGGCTTGCAATGTATTTCTAGTAAAAAGTGTTAAGAGATTCACATCTAATGAGAAGGAAAAACATTTCTAGGCAGATCAAGATAATTATATCTCTAGTCTTAAGTATGTTCTAAAAGTAGGTAGCAAGAAATTCTGAGCTATAGCAACTTTAAGCAGATATGCAAACTTCCAGAACAGTATCCAAGTCCTTGAAACTTTATCATCACTTTTATGGGCCATGTTTTATGTCAATGAATCTTTCAATACCCTCAGAATCAATGTAACCCACACTATCTTGAAAAACAAATACTTTCATAACTTTGGTCTTGTGTGTGCAGAATCAGACCCTAAAGGAATTTCAGCATGATTGTTGTTATGGAAATTGTTTTCAAAAGTGTTTTTAAAAAGTGAAATTATAACCCAAGTGCTTTTTGCCCGTTAATAAGTGTCTTTAAATCTGAAGCCAAGGTCACTCATTCTTTCCATTCTTTTTAGTGTTCCTTCAATGTAAGAGAAAATGAACCATCCAGGAGTTAGCATCCCCATCTACTTTGGAGATGGTTTGGCTGGTAATCAATGTTGGGAGACTCCTTGGCACATTCTGCTATACATGTAAGTGTTGGCCAGGGAAGGATGCTGAGTATTTAACACCAGTGCTTGACAGAAAATGCATCTAGGTGCATGTTCAGATGTTAGAAGATGTCTTTAGGGAAGGATCTTCTGCCAGATCAGCTCCTAACTGTTGGAACTGGCTTTCAGAGTGTACACAATCTACTGGGGTCTATTGGCATTTCCATCACATGGTGTCACCTGGTGAGGCATAAACCAAGCCTTGGGTTGGAGCTGTTAGCCAGCTGCAGCTCTGCTATGCCAGGAAGCATGGCGCCTTAACTATTGCTAATTATTGGCTCTTTAGAAGGAGGTGAATGCCAACTCCTGTTAAACAGATGGGGCAGTGGTTGACTAGGAGGAACAAAATTACTTGTAATGTAAATCCCAAGCTCCAGCCCATTTCTCCAGAATTGATTTCTCTTTCCACTACCAGCAGTTCTCAACCTATGGGTCGTGACCTCTTTGTAATAATGAAAATACATCCTGCATGTCAGATATTTACAGTATGAAAAATTATAATTGTGAAGTAGCAACAAAAATAATTTTATGGTTGGGGGTCACCACAACATGAGGAACTGTATTAAAGGGTTGCAGCTTTAGGAGGCATTAGGAAGGTTGAGAACCATTGCATAAGCTCTGTGGGGAAGGACCTTAGTGCATTTGCTCAGTTTTAACCCCAGTTCTGCAATGAGCACTGGCATGTTATAGGTTCTTCGTAAGTGTCTGTTCAGTCAAACCTGTCTACCCGTGTCTCAGCGCTGGCCTTCTCCTCCATGTATATATTTCTCCATGTATCAGGTTTTTGAAACTGGCCTTTTAAGATTTTCCTCATTATCTGATAATAAATGATTAATTAGTTATTTGTTTTGTCAGATTTTTTTAGGGCCATTCTAAGGCTTCTTTTATATATGATTTATTTTAAAAATTTACAGTGATCTAATCCCTCTGTTTTTCCCTTACCATTCCTGTGTACACTGAGAGCAGAGAAAAATATAGTTGACCATAGACAATTGCCTAAAAGAGGAACCAACTTCTGCCTGTAATAGGTCAAGATAATGCTGTTATATCTGATGTGCAGGTTTCAATCTGTACTGTGAAGGGAAAGACTAGTCTTTTGGAGGATTACTGCAAATATAAATGATGGATGTTTTGTGAGTTTAGCTTTCCATTTCTCTGACCAAAGAAAAAAATAAAATGATGGGCATTTTGTGAGTTTAGCTTTCCATTTCTCTGACCAAAGAAGAGTAATTAAGCAGAGGGACAGAAAGGCATTTCTCTAAGGAACTTGTTTATGAGTCTGGTAATTCTGTATTTGATATTATGCAAAGAGTGAGTTCAATAAAACATATGAAGGACATCCTAAATAAATAAATATGTGAAGCAGAATTTATCATTTTCTAAAGTCAGAATGTTATTAAATAATGAAACTTTATGTAGGTGTGTTTCAAGGTTTTTATTTAATTCTACAGGCTAATTTTTTTTAAGTACTTTGAAGTGTCAGGTAAGATTCTCAGTTTATTAAAATTACTTCAACAATTTCTAGCCCCACCATGTAGCAGGAACTATGATGTATCTGCTCGAATATGAACATATGATAACCCTGTCCTTAAATCTCTCCCTTCTCAAGCAGGAGAGGTTACAGCATGCACACGCACTCAGATACAGGCAAGGGAATGGAGGAGACGCCAACCTTCTGTATGAACAAATGGCTGTGAGAAAGACGCGACAACCTTATTAGGTGGGTTTCACATATGTGGCAATCTTTAAACTGGGTCTTGAAATTAAAAAATGGATTTACCCCATTAAGTAACCTGGAAGTTACAGAACACATCATAGAAGCATAGCAGCAAAAAAAATAAAATTGTGAAGGCTCTCTATACTACTGCAGTGTATAAGTGTATAATTCTAGAAGACATATGCCTATTGTAATCCATGCAAAGGACTGTGCCTTGCATACCTCTCAGGGGCACCATCAACATAACCCACCTACTGGTAGTAGGCAACATGGTGGCTCAGTGTTCAGCCAGCAGTAGGTAGGCCAGCAATTTGTAATTATGTAAGGAAGAGTTGTAGAAAGTGAGTCCCTATAAACCTATAGTAAGAAATTTGTAAGATATAGAGCTATAGATTATTGATTTGCAAGCAAAGAGAGCTAATTAGATCATTAAAATACAAAGTGTATAATTATAAATTCTTTTGAAAACTATAATGCAAAAGCTAAAAACGAAATTTGAGGCACTTACATTGTTTTTTCAGGATTTATTCACCATTGAGGTTCAATACATATTTCAGCATGTCACACAAATTCAGTGTCAAGTACTTCTAAGTGTGTGATGTTGGGATATTATCAAAGTGAAAGTTTGAGATTCTATGTAAATGTCCCTGGGAAAATAGAATACAGGGCATGGGAAGAAAGAAGTGTATTTTCAGAGTACTGCAAATTAAGGTATATATTGATAATAAAACCACCTAGACATTGCAGTCAATTTTCATTCATTAGTTTAAGCATTCCAGTTTGTTTTAAGCTCTTCTTTTCTCTCTATGCCCCTTTTCTCTGAATTAGATATTCCTTATCTGCCTTCTAAAAACAGGGTGACAATCATCCCTTCAACAGAAAAATACCAATTTTTAAAGTAGCAAATATAATCTTGTTAGAAGTGGGATCCTGAAGCATTACTTACACAGTCAAAGGCAGATATTAAGTAGTAAGTGTTGTCCGGCCACTCCTCTGCCTGGTCGTGTGTTTGAAGGGTTGTGTGGATATCAGTCTGCTTGTTTTCAGATGAATCATTCCCCTAATGGACTATCAAGTACTTGCCTAAATCCATCAGTAATGCAGACCATGCCTCCTGCACTTTCCTGAAATGCCTTCAAACCAATCTGGTAAATTACACACTGTGAAAGTTAGATGGCATGTCAAGAAAGATCAAGCTTTTTGGTAAAATGTCATTTCTTTGAAAAGACTTAATTTCCTTGTTTATAAATAGTCTTTTGAAATGGAGAGTATACCATTAATATCTATTTTACCTGTTCACAGAAATTTATATCATTCAGAAATTTCAAGAACACTTATGAGAACTTCATAAAAAATTTTCTTAACCGATAAGAAATATTAGATACATTTTTCTCACATATTAATCTGCCATAAACAGGTGAGTTTATACACAGCATAGAAGGAACAGTAATGTAACTTCCACAGTAATAGCCTCCATTAACTGAACATTTTTTAAATGAAAAATAAAATCATCCTTCTCTAGCTTTGAACTATGCTGTAGAGTACATGTAATAAACTTAAGATTAAAATAAAAATATGTTTATGCTTATTAGAGATTCCATGACTGTTTACTCACCAAAACACATTCTATGAAAACTGTTTATCTTGGGGCATACCACTTCAAAAAACCCTTCTAAATATTTGTGAAGTGGTGCATGCTTCTAATTAGAGAAGTAATGCATGTTGAGGGGGAAACGTTGGAGAACACAGAAAAAGTTTAGCACATTTAATTTTCAACTAATAAAGAATTTTTATATAAAGTATTATCAATGTTTTGAACATTTTAGTTTGAAGAATAAATTCAATTTCTTTATGAAATTTATTAGTAAGAAAGCTCTGCTGAAGAGATGCTGATGACAATGCTCAGTATTCCTTCTGTAATTTGTCAAATGAATAATTTATTTAAAGGTTAAGTTTGAAACCATGTGGTCTTTAAAAACACTGTTGTAAAACTACCTTTTCTTACATGGAAGAAGATCACTAAAACATAGACTATTGAGTGAAGAATGCCAGATCTTGAACCATGGGTCTACTACATACCAGCTACAGAAAACAATAACTGGCAAAAAGCTGTGTCTCCTCACCTTCTCCACCTGGGCGAGGAAGGACTGGGGAATCATTTGCCTTTATGAGAAAATGTCAGCCTTAGCATTTGCATGATTAAATCCATGATCTGCTGCAAAAAGTTTTCTTGTCCTTACAATAAGTAATTTTAAGACAACTTTTGGCTTGTTCTCATTTTTTGTGGAGGAAAAAATAAACCCCAATTTATTCTTATCTGAGAAACCATGATGATTAGGAGAGATATTATTCAGATTTTCATATTTCTGAGAATAGAGATTTTTGTAATATTCATTAAGTATTTTTTGAATTTCTGTGAAGTCTGTGGTTATCTCATCTCTATCATTTCTGATTGATGAAATTAGAGATTTTACACTTTTATTTTTGGTTAGGGTAGCCAAAAATCTATCCACTTCATGGACGTTTTCAAAACACCAACTTTTTAATTCATTGATCTATTGTATAACTCTTTTATTTTCAATTGCATTTAATTCTGCTTTGGTTATTTCTTTTCTTCTGCTGGGTTTGGGATTGGAATGTTTTTCCTTTTCCAGTTGCTTGAGCTGTCCCATTAAGTTGTTGATTTCCTTTCTTTCTGTTCTCTTGAGGAACGAAATTTCCCTCTTAGGACTGCCTTTGCAGTATCCCAGAGGTTTTGGTAGTTCATGTATTCATTATAGTTTTGCTCCAAAAATTTGGTAATTTTTTTTCTTAATCTCATCTATGACCCAGCTATCATTTAGCATAAGATTAATTAGTTTCCATGTCTTTGTGTGAGTTTGCAGATTCCTTTTTTTACTGAGTTCAACTTTTATTCCATGATGGTCCGAGAAGATGCAAGGAATAATTTCTATCTTTTCAAATTTGCTGAGATTAGCCTTGTGACCTAAGAGGTAATCAATTTTGGAGGATGTTCCATGTGCTGATGAGAAGAATGTGTATTCAGTTTCATTAGGATGAAATGTTCTGTAGATGTCTGTTAAATCCAATTGTTGAATGGTTAATTTTAAGTCTAAAATTTCTTTGCTTAGTTTCTTATTGGAGGATAGTGACACAGAAAGTGAAATATCTGGGAGTGTACCTAACAAAGGATATGAAAGATCTCTATAAAGAGAACCAGGAAACTCTCAGAAAAGAAATAGCCGAATATGTCAACAAATGGAAAAAGATACCATGCTTGTGGCTGGGAAGAATCAGCATTGTTAAAATGTCTATACTACCCCAGGCAATCTACATATTTAATGCAATCCCCATTAAAACAGCTCTGTCATACTTTAAAGATCTGGAAAAAACTAGTACTTCAATTTACATGGAAACAGAAAAAAAAAAACTCGAGTACCCAAGATATTACTCAGAAATAAAATAAAATCAGGTGGAATGATGCTACCAGACTTCAGACTATACTATAAATCTACAGTGATCAAAACAGCATGGTATTGGCATCTACCTCACAACAGAGAGGTAGATGTATGGAACAGAATAGAGAACCAAGAGATGAATCCACATACTTACCATCATTTTATCTTCAATAAGCCTATCAAAAACTTAAATTGGTGTTTAACAATAGGTGCTCTTTTGGTCTTTTGGATATACTCGTAGTAAAGGGATTGCAGGATTCAATGGCAGATCAATTTTTATATCCCTGAGTGTTCTCCAAATAGTTAATAGTTAATAGTTGTGTTAACTATTTAACAATTGGTGCTGGGTGAATTGGCTGGCGACTTGTAGAAGACTGAAACTAGACCCATACCATTCACTTCTAACAAAAATTGATTCTCACTGGATAAAAGAATTAAACCTAAGACAAGAAACCATGAAGATTCTTGGAAAGAGTGCAGGGAAACACTTGTAGAAATTGGCCAGGGAGAAAACTTCATCAGAAGGACCCCCAGGGCAAGTGAAGCAATACCAAAAATATATTACTGGGATCTGATCAAACTAAAAAGCTTCTGCGCTGCCAAGAACACAGTAAGTAAAGCAAGTAGACTGCCCTCAGAATGTGAAAGGATATTTACAGTTTATATTTCTGACAAAGGTCTGATAACCAGAATCCACAGAGAACTCAAACTTATTAATAAGAAAAGAACAAGTGATCGCATTTCATTATGGGCAAGAGACTTGAACAGAAGCTTCTCCAAAGAAGACAGGCACATGGTATACAGACACATGAAAAAATGCTCATCATCTTTAATCGTCAGAGAAATGCAAATCAAAACCACTTTGAGATACCATCTAACTCCAGTAAGAGTAGCCCATATAACAAAAGCCCAAAATTAAAGATGTTGGCATGGATGTGGAGAAAAGGGAACATTTCTCCATTGCTGTTGGGAATGCAAACTAATAAGTTCCTTTTGGAAAGAAGTTTGGAGAACACCCAGGGATAAAAATTGACCTGCCATTGAATCCTGCAATTCCTCTAATAGTTGTATATCCAAAAGACCAAAAATCACTTTTCAAAAAATGTATTTGCACCAGATTATTCATTGCAGCTCAATTCATAATAGCCAAGTCATGGAAGGAGCCTAAGCACCCATCAATCTATGAATGGATTAATAAATTGCGGTATGTGTATACCATGGAATACTATGCAGCCTTAAAAAAAGATGGAGACTTTACCTCTTTTATGTTTACATGGAGGGACCTGGAACATATTCTCCTGAGTAAAGTATCTCAAGAATGGAGGAAAAAGTATCCAAAGTACTCAGTACTTCTATGAATCCAACTTATATTTACTCATACATTCTTATGAAAGATAGAATACAACTATAGCCCAGGATGAAAGAAAGAAATGGAGTAGGAAGGGAGGGAAGGGGGAATATTTGATATAGGGAGGGTAAATGGTGGGGCCACACCTATGGAGCATATTACAAAGGTAAACAAGTCAAATCTGTCAAGTGTAGAACTTAAATGTCTTAACACAAAATCAAGTAAACAAGGTGAAAGCTATGTTGATTGGTTTGATGTAAGCACATCAGATTGAATAAAAAAATCAACACATTGTATTCCACATATGCATAAATGTATTTATGATCTATGTGTATATGACTTAATAAAAAATAAAAAAAAACAGATCGATATTATTAGAGATGAGAGAGGTTGCTGTGAGAATCATTTTTTGAAAGGGTTTTAAAGACTATTTCAAAATAGCCATGCATAGCATTGATTGTACCCTTAAAGCCTCCAAGTAGAGAAAAATCCTGACATCCAAAATAGATTTATTATATAGTTCCTTAAAGTACATCTAAGAGTTGTGTCTAAAGTCCTCATGTGAAAGAAGACATTCAGCTGGGGGGGTTAATTTAAAATAGCTTTTTCAAATTTGAAGGAAAAGGTGGCTGTGATAATCACAATGTCCACAACTAGAAGAAAATAGCAGCCACCCATATGGGCACTCTCTGAAACACTATACTAAGAGTACACTTTGAGAGACTTAAGGAAGATTTTATTACTGTTTACACTTATACAATTTAGTTATTTCAGCAACATGTGGAAAGAGTGTCCATTGATGATCCATTTAACTAAGTTAGAAGTTAGATTAACTGAGTTAGATTTAACTAAATCAAATTTAATTAAGTTAGAACTATTCTAAGCAAGTTAGAAAACTAACTTGATAAGCTTCTCAGCTTGTATCTCATTCCCATGACTTTACCGTGGGGATACTGATGGCAATGCTAAGTATGCATTCAATAATTTGTCAAATGAATAATTTATTTAAAAATTAAGTTTAAAACCATATGGTCTTTAAAAACAATGTTGTGAAGCTAACTTTTTTTTTAATGGAAAAAGGTCACTAAAACATCATGAGGAAAAGTTAAGAACACAGACTTTGGAGTCTCAATGCCAGTTCTTAAACTATGATTCTACCACATACCAGCTGTGTGACCTTGAGCAAGTTACTTAATATCTCAGTACTAAATATTCTCATTTTATCATCTGTCAAGTGAGGTAGATAGGTGTATGTACCTTATAGTGCTATTGTGATAATTTCATGTTTTCATGTTAAATGTATTTTTTATTAAATTAAAAATTAAGATGCAAGAGACTGTGTAGAGTAGTATGCTTCTATTGGTCCAGAATTGATGCAGACATATTCTGATATTTTCTTAGAATGATATACTAACATTTTCTAATAGAAGGCCCAATGCAGTGGCTCACACCTGTAATCCTACCACTCTTAGAGGCCTATGCTGGTGGACTGCTTGACCTCAGGAATTTGAGAGCACCATGAGCCACAGAGAGACCCCCTCTCTAAAAATAAACAGGCATTGTGGTGGATGCCTGTAGTCACAGTTACTTGGGAAGCTAAGGCAAGAGAAACACTTGAGACTGAGAATTTGAGGTCTCTGTGAGTGATGACACCACAGCACTCTACCAAGAGTGACAAAGTGAAACTCCATTCAATAAATACACAAATAAATAATAAATTAATAAGTAAATAAATAAATGAATAAAATTTTTGAATAGGAATACCTCTGTGGAATGGTCCTGAGGTTTGGGTGGTGAAATAGAATTTGTTTGCTTTTAGGTGTTTATATAAGATTGATTACTTAATTATTTGCTTTTTTAATTTTATAGCCATGAGTACATTTAAAATAATAAATACTTCTAAAATTTTCTATTTTCATGAGACTCAAGTTGAGACCTGTATCTTCCCCAAGCCAGGTGCATGTATTTTATATCTGGAAGGGAGTGGAATGCATGTGACTTTTATTTATTTAACCTTGAGAGCCAAAAGCTCCAGAAACTTTTTGTCTATTGATTGAAAGATACAGAGTCCAAAATATAAATCAAATTCTCCTATGGAGACTACTTATTAGGGATAAAACTAAAACAGTGGTTGTCTTAGAATGCAGTGACTTGAGGTAAAAATTAAACATTGGAAGACAAAGCAAAAAAACTATATTATATTGAATAAAAAATCACATTTCCATAAGGAGCAAAAATAAAGAAAAAGGCTATGATTTGTTTACCCAGACATTATGTCCTGTGATTATTCAGAAGATAATTGAGGTTCCCTGTGCTCCTTATGTACGTACCAAAATAACATGATCGGGGCTGGCATGAGCAGTAGATAACCAACCATGATGCCTTTTAAATAAAGGTGTTGTATGAGTCAGGATTGTCCAGAGAAAGAAAACCAACAGTACATGTGTGTTTGTGTGTGTGTCTCTGTTTTTTTTTTTCATGGAGGAGAAAGAGAGAGAGATAAAGAGAGAATGATTTATTTTAAGGAATTGACTTGTGTGACTGTGGGTTGGCAAGTCCAGAATCTGCAGGGAAGTCCAGCAGACTGGAGACGCAGGAGAAGGATTAACATTGCATTAATGTTGCAACTTCAAGTCCAAAGGCAGTCTGGAGTGTCTGATAATGTTTTACTAAATGCTATTGTAAATTTTGTGATGTTTCTTTCTCGATTTTATTGAACTCCTTTAAAGAGTGTTGGATTCTGTTGTGGTGCATAGATGAGTGGTTTGATGTATTTAAAGCCAGCATTCAACTTTGTTTGAAAAGATCTGATGTAGACTTTCTCTTTGGGACTAATTCAATCTCAACTGCTCAGGTGTGACAGTAGATAGGAGTACTAGATAGATGACTCTATGCAGCGTTCTTTATATTACAAGGTCTTCCTACTTTGGCCAGTATGGCACAAACCATTCCCAGTTTGTGTGAGGGCTGAGATATGGTCAGTTACTAATTATTGGTTCTTGAGTTGGCCTATGGCAATCTCCTCTGACACATGCACCTAGCAGGATTCCACCAGTGACTTGAGAAGGGTATTCTTCTTATGCTGTTCAACGTTATTTCCAAGTGTACTTCTTTCTTCTCTTGTATTCCATCTGCACCATGCCTTCTACTGTCTTGATGTTCCCATTGATGTCATATGCTCAACTCACTGAGACCACCAGGATTTCACCTGAAGATGACCTGGAAGCAATTAGTTGGGGCACTGCAGAACTCAACTCATTCGCTTCTCTTTTCTCAAATTATAGCATTGTTATGCTTGTCTTCCAATGTCTAAAAATAATGTTTCATACATTTTATATGGTTTTTAAATTTTAGATATTTAAACTATTTATGAGGGGGAAAGCAATGTTTAAAGATACTTTCTGGGTGAACTTCTAATGTTGGAAAATGGCTTTATGTGCAAGGAAAAATACTAATAGTTGCCCAGGTCTTAAAGTAACATTAATTTAGTAAATTTACCAATTTGAAATCTTGTTATTTAAACTTTTGAGTTCAAATTATATATTTCATTATTCAATGTTTAAGCATAGTAAAATAGGAACAATTATCTTTACCATTTTGTTAATATTAACTTTTGTTGAACAAACTAAACTTTTCTTTAAAAGAACTATCTCATATATTTATTTAATTCATCAGATATCTATAAACATTTTTGATGAAATTAAATTTCAATATAATAATTTTTAAAAGTATCTTGAAGTGCTAGACTAGGATAACTTACAATCCTAGCAAAAAAAAAAAAACAAAAAACTTCCTAAGGCTTAAATACCTTATATAAAGCTCAAAATTTAAATATTGGGAAAACATATCATCAGTTTAGGTCTAATAAACAACCTATTGCCATGTACAGACTTTGTCAAAAACCTCATACTCCTCAGCTGACACAGTTCCCAAATCCACATCTAATGATTGTGTATTTTAATTCAAATTAAAAATTCAGATTACTTAATAGAATTAGTTCTCATCATTACCAATCTGATTATGGTAACATTTTAAACATTCTGATATTGGTAATCAGGATATTATTTATTTGTATATTGAATTTTTAAATATTATAAGGCTTGAGAAGATAATTTGCTACCTCTGGGAGAAATGTTAGTATCTCAAGTAAATTGACGCTATGAAGATGCTATAATAATTTGGTAGTGTTTAACCAGACCATCTCAAACCGCTCACATAATTTATCTGAGCCTGGAAAAAAGTATGCTTCTTCTAGGGATCTAAGGGCAGTACAAATCTACCTGGAGGCTGCTTCTGGATATAGGTAGATATTCTAAACGTCCTTTTTTTATAAACAATAGAATCTTCCAGTTTGGACATCATTCAACTGATAATCCTCAGTCTGATACTGTCTGGAGTGTTACACCTATTCATATTTAGCAGACTTTATCCATTCCTCAGTGGGGTCTGTACTTCTTTAGTTTTAGGCACAATTCTGTATTCATGTTAATGACATCCAATTGAATCTTGACTATGTTTTATTTTTTTCTTCCTCTGAAACCACAACTCTAAAGTTATGCTAATAAAACTTTCACAAATTTACAATTTATTCTAAATTTTTCTCCGAATCTACCTGTCATTCATGAATTATATTCTTCTTTTCATTTTGAAAGCATTTATCTATCATTAGTCTTATGGCATGTTTTCCTTTTATTATGATTTTGTCAGGATTACTGACAGGTGTTCTGAAATTGCACCTATGAATCCAACTGACAGTGTAGGATAAATTTCCTGTGCTTAGTCTCCTAATCTCATCTAAACAATTACCTGTGGTTTTATAATTTCCTCATCTAACTTTTTATTTATTTTTTTTTCTAGTTTTTGTAACTAGAGAACATAGAAATAAAACATGTTATAGCTTTCTTTTCAGTTTTCTCACTTTTTAATAACACATTATCATCATCGAATAGTACATTAACCCTTCTTTCTTTTTGTAAACATGGTTTATGGTAACACTCATTGCCTCAATTTCCATTTATTTTATTATGATGCCATTGCAGGTAATATATAAAAATATCTTGCAGATAATTGCTTTTACCTCATAGGAAAAAATACTTTAAGAATTTAGCCAAAGGCTCAGGAGATCAAAACCAGCCTGAGCAAGAGGGAGACCGTGTCTCTACAAAAATAAAAAAAAATAGCTGAATGTTTTGGTGGGTGCCTATAGTCCCGGCTACTGGGGAGGTGAGGCAAGATAATCGCTTAAGCTGGAGGGTTTGAGGTTGAGCTATGATGCCATAGCCCTCTGAGTGTGACAAAGTAAAACTTTGTCTTCAAAAAAATAAATAAATAAAAGAAGTTAGCCTACTTTCAGAAGTGATGACAGCAAAATGGTAGAATAAGAGTCCTCAGGCTTATTGGCCAGTTGAAGTGGCTCACATTGGTAATCCCAGCACTCTGGGAGGCAGAGGTAAGAGGATCCCTTGAGCTCAGGAGTTCAAAAAGAGCAAGATCTCATCTCTATTAAAAACAGAAAAATTAGCTAGTGTGCTTGGGAAACTGAGACAGGAGGATCACTTGAACCCAGAAGTTTGGGGTTGCTGTGAGCTAGGTTGAAGCCACAGTCCTCTAACCTGGGCAACAGAGTAAAATTCTGTCTCAAAAAAAAAAAAATTCCTCAGGCTTAACTCCACCTTTTCTCCTTTCCATGCATCAATTTAATTGCTAAATATCCCCAGGAAAAAAACATGCCATTATGGGCATCTCCCAACTCAGAAGTGAGACAAAGACATTCCTCTAAACCACAGTCAGAAGAGTTGTGATTGAACACCTGCAGGGCAGCAGCACCTGCAGAGAGGACATTTGGTTTCATCCAACCACAGGGACAGAAAAGGGATACAACTAAGTTTGAGGGCTTGTGTTATGTCCAACTGCACAGGTAACATTGTCCAGGATAAATCATATCTTGATCTACCTTTCATTTTGGGGGGTTGTAAAAGAAATCTTAAAAATTTAAAGAGGACCAAAGTCATTTCAGGTATTATTTTCAGATCACAAGCGCACGATGCTAAAAATCATTAACAGGAGGAATTTAAAAAAATACACAAGTATCTAAACCAAGAGGTCACAAAAAAAAAAATCAAAAAGGAAATATAAAAATGTTGAAATAATAAAAATAGAAACATAATAGGTCAATCTTATTATATATAGCAAAAGCTGTACTAAAAGGGAAATTTACAGTGATAAATTCCTATATCAAAAAAGAAAAAAGGAGATCTTAAACAATCTAAAGTTATACCTCAAAAAATCAGAAGAACAAATGAAGTCCAAAGTAGAAGAAAGAAAACTAATTAGAAGGAAGGTAATGACAAGAGTCAGAGCAAAAATAAATGAAGTAAAATATAAACTTAAAAGAAAACATTAGTGAAATTAATACTTGGTTTTTTGAAAAGATAAACTAAATTGAATAAACCTTAAATTGAATAACTGAGAAAAAGGAGGGACTATTCAAATAAATAAGATCAGAAATGAAAGAGGAAACACTATATCTAATATCACTGACATACAAAAGATCATAAAAACTACTATTCACAATTAAAACTTAATTTTGGATAACCTAGAAGAAGTAAAAAATTCCTAAACATATATAAGCTGCCAAGAGGGAATCATAAATGAATAGAAAATCTGAACAGATCAATAACAATTTACAGAAATCAAATGAGTGTTAATATTCTCCCATAAAACAAAAATCCCAGTATTAAAAAGCTTCATTGCTGAATCCTACCAAACGTTTAAAGGAGAAAGAACATCATACTGATTTCTAAATGTTTTAAGAAGTGATTGTAATCAGAACAACATGATAATGTTGTAAAAGCAGACACATCAACCAATAAAATAGGATATAAACTCCAGAAATAAGCCTTCATAATTCTAGTTAACTGTTTTTTGACAAAGGTGCCAAGAATACATAATGGAAAAAGAACAATATTTTCAATGATATTGAGATAACTGGATATTCACGTGCAGAAGAATGAAGTTTGACCCTTATTTGATAGCATGTATAAAAGTGAGTCCAGAATGGATTAAGTATTTAAATATAATACCTGAAACTGCAAAACTACTGGAAGAACGCCCAGAGGAAAAGCTCCAGCACATTGGCCCAGACAATCATCATCTTGGATACAATCACAAAAAGCACAAACCGTGAAAGCAAAAATAGACAAATGAGATAGCATCAAACTAAAAAGCATGTGTATGTCAAAAGAAACAAAGCATGAAGATAAAACCCCCAGAATGAGAGAAAATATTCATAAATTATATATCTGATAAGGGATTGATATGCAAAACATATACAATATCCAAACAACTCAATGGTGAGGAAAAAAATAACCTCATTAAAAAATGGGCAAAAGACTCAAAGAGACATTTCTGAAAAGAAGACATACCAATGTCAATAGGTACATGCAAAATGCTCAGGGAAACTCAAATGAAAAGCACAATGAAACATCACTTCACACCTGTCAAAATAACTTTCATCAAAATGATAGAGCTAAAAAGTACTAGAGAGAATGAAGAGAAAAGAGAAATCTCATATATTGTTGAGGGAAGGTCAATTTGTATAGCCATTGTGAAAAATAGTATGGAAGTTCCTCAAAAAATAAAAAAGTAGAAATGCTGTGAGATCTAGTAATCTACCTGTTGGTGTAGCTCCAAAGAAATAAAAATGAATATGTTGAAGGGATAGCTGTACTCCTATATAGGCTCACTAGTTTTAGTCACAACAGCTGAGGTGTGCAAGCAACCTAAGTGTCCATCAGGGGATGGGTGGAAAAAGAAAATGGGGTCTATGTACAGAAGGGAGCACTATTTAGCCTTAAAAGGGAGGGGGTGCTGTCATTTGTAATAGCATGGATGACTTGGGAGGACAGTGCTATGAAATAAGCCAGGCGCAGAAAGAAAACTACCACATGAATGTCAAGTACAGGGTAGCCTACTAAAGTTGAACTCATAGAAGTAACGAATAGAACACTTGATCAGAGGATGGTGACCAGAGACAAGGAGGGGTGGGAAGATGCTGATCAAAGGATACAAAGTTTAAGACTAAGGAGGAATAGGTGCTGAGATCTACAGTACAGATCTACTGTACTGTACTATCGTCAATGATAATGTACGAGGTATTTCAAATAGCTGAGAGAGATTTCAAGTGTCTCACTCTAGAAGAAAAATGATAAGTGAGGTGATAGATATGTTAATCAGCTTCATTTAATCTTGTCACATTGTATACAACTATCAAAACCTCATATTGTATCACTTAAATCTATTCAATTATGCTTTGTCAACCACAAATAATGTTAATAACAAACATTACCTCCAACATTAGCAGAAAAAAAATTCAGCCAACTTTAGAAAAAAATTATTTTTCAGGTCACTGTATTTAAAAACATTATAGATATTTAGTGTGCATTTGCAACAAAGATGAGCAGAGGAGTGCTAAGTAAAATAAATAATGTCATTACTCTATTATTGAGGCTACTGAGTAAATTTGAATTTACTCAGAATGATCATGTACTCAATCTTGTAGCTAAAGTTAATTTGTGCTTGAAAAATCTCTAAGTCCTATAATATTATTAGTGGAACTGGCAAACTTCCCTTTTGTTTATACAATAAAAAGATTTTCTCCATCCTGACAAAACTTAGACAAAAACATAATTTTAACCCCCTCTTATACTTGTGGTTTAAATGTTATTTTATAAATTGAAGTTGCAAAATACTGTTGTAGAAATCAAATAATGCAAAAAGAGTGTATACTGTCAAACAAACAAGTAACTAAATATATTGCAAGTGTATGTTTTGTTTAAACCCAAGAAAGGATATCATGTTTTTATACGTATGAGCCTATTATGTATCATTCTGTAGTGATACTAAAATATTAGTCTGCCCTAGAAAGCAATTTTCTTTACCACAAATGAGAATAATTTATGGTTTATAAGTAAGGAAGGGGGAAATAATTTTAATAAGTATTCTGAAAAACATTTTAATGCTGGTGTATTTGCAAATCATCGATATTCTCATCTACATCAGCATTTCCATCATGATTAAGTGCAAAGCACCACATCTTTCCTATGGTGAGTCATGGAGTGTGAGTGTATCTCAGATGATAAAAAATTCCTAAAATACTTATATGATTCATAGTAAATTAGTAAAGGAACAATGGATTATTATACATATTTTTACCCAAATTAGGTTTAACATATATAAATATGTGTTTTATCACCAATAGGAAACATTATTTCAGTCATAATAAATAGCCTAAGTCTGTTCAGATATTTTTATCAAATTAAAAACTATTGGATAAAGCAATTTTTAATAAACTATCTGAGTTATACTGTGAGGATTGCACGTGACTCTGATTTGGAGAACTTAATTTTGTATTTATATTAGGAAAAATACAGACGTACAACGAAGAACTACTACCTGTACTGGAAAAATAGTTCTATAACATCAAGAACAAAGAACCCTCCCCAACTCGTTCTATGAAGCCAACAATACCTTAGTCCCCAAACCAGGAAAGAACATAACAAAAAAATAAGCCTATAGACCAAATACCCTTATGAATCTAGATGCAAAAATTCTTAATAAATTCCTGGCAAACTGAATTCAGCTGCACATCAAAAAATTAATCCACCATGACCAAGTGGCTTCTTCTGAGAGATTCAAGGATGGTTTAACATATGCAAATTTATCTATGTTATTCACCACAGAAATAGAAGCAAAATCAAAGACCATATGATTCTCTCAATAGATACAGAAAAAGCATTTGACAAAATTCTTTTATGATAAGAACACTTAACAAAATAAGCATAGATAAAACTTATCTAAGCATTATAAAAGCTATAAAACCCACAGCGAATATCATACTGAATGGGGAAAAATTCATAGCATTTTTGCTTAGAAGTAGAACCCAAAAAAGAATGCCCAGTATCAACACTTCTATTCAACATAGTGCTGGAAGTCCTAGCCAGAGCTATGAGTCAAGAGAAGGAAATCAAGGGTATCCAAACAGGGACAGAGGAGGTCAAACATGCACTCTCTGCTGATAATCTGATCCTCTATCTAGAAACCCCGCCAAAGATTATGCAAAAAGATTCCTGGAATTGATGAATCAAAGGCTCAGATTACAAATCCACATACACAAAACAGTAGCATTCACATATGCCAATAACAGTTAAGCTGAGAATCAATTCAAAGACTAAATAACTTTCACAATAGCACCAAAGAAAATAAAGTACCTATGAATATATTTAACTAAGAAGGGGAAAGATCCCTACAGAAAGAAGTATGAAATACTGAGGAGGGAAATTTCAGAGAACCGATGGAAAGCATACCATGCTTATGGATTGCAGAATCAACATTGCTAAAATAACTAAGCTAATCAAAGTGGTCTAGAGAGTCAATGTAATCCCCATCTTTTGTATTAACCTGGATGGAAATGGGCCACAGTATTCTTAGTAAAGTATCACAAGAATGGAGAAGCAAGAATCCTATGTATTCAATTCTGATATGAGGACAATTAATGACCTAGTATATAGTGGGGGCTGAAGGAAGGGGAGAGCAGAGAAAGGGAAGGAGGGAAGGGGTGGGGGTCACAGTATATGACACATCTTTTGGGAGCGGGACACCATTATAAGAGGGACTTTATCTAACAAATGCAATCAATGTAACCTGGTTCTTTGTACCCTCAATGAATCCCCAACAATTAAAAAAATAAATAACAAAGTCATTTTTCACAGATCTAGGAAAAATTGTTCAATGTTACTTAGGAACCAGAAAAGAGCCCAAATATCCAAAGCAATCTTAAGCAAAAAGGCCAAATTTGAAAGCATCACTTTACCAGACATCAAAGCATAGTACATGGCTATATTGCATGTCCCAAAGGACACCCATAAAGTTACGGTATTTGGGTAAAATGGAAAATTGTAGATAAATGTTCCTTTATTTGTAAAATAGCCACTAAAAATTTTACAAAATATTTAGAAAATATTATTTTATAAATGGGTTGCCAATATGCAGAGAATATTGCCAAACAGCATGGTATTGGAAAAAAAACAGAGACATAGACTTATGGATCAGAACAGAGAACCCAGATGTAAACCCATTCACATGCTACAGGATCTTTGACAAAGCAGATAAAATCATACACTGGGGAAAGAGTCTCTATTCAATGAATAGTGCTGGGAAAAATGGATAGCCGCATGTAAAAGACTGAAACAGGACCTGCACTTCTCACCAGGAATGAAAATCCATTCATTATAGATAATAGACTTAAACTTAAGACATGAAGCTATAAGAATTACAGAAGAAAATGTTGGAATAAATTAATAAATATTGGCCTTGGTAAAGAATTTATGAAGAACACCCTAAATGCAGTCATAACAGCAACAAAAATTAAATGGGACTTGATTAAATTACAAAGAGAAAATACATACACGCTATACATGCAATGAAGAAGTGAAGACAGAATCTATAAAAAACTCAAATCAACAACAAAAAAAATAAATAAAAGCAATCAAACAACCCCATGAAAAATTGGGGAAAGGTATGAACAGAAGCTTTTCAAAAGAAGACAGACTCATAGCCAATAAATATATGAAAAAATGCTCGACATCTTGCAAACATTAGGGAAATGCAAATCAAAATCACAGTGAAATATAACTTAACTCCACTGAGAATGGTTTTTGTAAAAGATACCCCAATCAACAGATACTTGTATGGATGTAACAAGAAAGCAGCACCTATATACTGTTGGTGGGACTGCAAACTAGTTACCTTTATGGAAAATAGCATGGTGATACCTGAAAGAACTAAAAGTAGACCTACCATTTGATACAGCAATATCTCTCCAGCTAAGAGAGCAATATCTCTCTATTAGCTATGCACCCAAAGGAAAAAAAGCCATTTCATCACAAAGACATATGCACTGGAATATTTACTTCATCACAATTCACAATTGCAAAGACATTAAATTGAATCAACTCAAATGCCCATCAATATAAACAGTGACACACACACACAATGGAATACTATTTAGCCATGAGAAAAAATATGGTGATCTAATGCCTTTTGTAATAACTTGGATGGAACTGGAGACTATTCTCAGTGAAGTATGGCAAGAATGGGAAAGAAACATCACATGTATTCACTATTAAATTTGAACTAACTGATTGACGCCGATGCACATAAATTATAGTAAAATTTAATGGAAACTGAGCAGGTGGGAGCGTGCCGGAGAGGATAGGTAAATTCAGTCCCAGTGGGTACTATACGTGCTATCTGGAGATGGACAAACTTACAACTCAAACCGCACAAAAGCAAATCATGTACGCCCCATGAAATTTTGAAATTTTAAAAATGAAAAAGAAAAAAATACATTTGAGATACCGCATGTTTGGCAACTTTTGGTGAACTTTTCTATGATGGGATAATGCCGTGCATTGACAGCTTTGTGGAGCAGGGTACCCCACAGCCTCAGAATGTTCTGAAGCCTCCCTGAGGCAGCGGCTGAGAAGGCAGCTTCTTGTGGTTCAACACCTTTGCACTAGCACTGACCAAAATTAGAGCACGTTGAGTTTAGGATACAATCTCCGGATCCTCTGCTTAGACATTTTGCAAACACCACAGCTCTTTGCTTCTGAAATATTATCTTATATATTGTATTTATAAACGAATGTCTTCCATTTTTTGAAGCTCTGGGAAAGAGAAACTAAATCAAATAGCACATTTATTTTGCAGATTGCTTATGGGTAATGCCAATGTGATTGGCAAAAATAAATGCAAAATTCAAATGTATTCGTCTTTTGAAATTTTCATTCTTAAGTAACTATTCAATTTCCTTCCGAGGACACTTTCTGATGTGTCATAGTAAGTGTAGATCTAATTTTATCTTATATTTTTGAGGTTTTTTCAACATTTTATGAAGTACACATTTCATAATATATATTTCAAAATTTCCATTTTAAGTGCAATGTTTGTTCAAGCATATACCTATTTTTGAGAGTAATAAATAACTTTCATGCTAAAATTAATTATCTTTTTTAGATGGATTATGGATAATTTTTGTCCACATTCCATGTTTTTGTGTTTCTTATTGATTTATTTTATAAGTAATGAATAATCCATTATATTTAAAAGTAGATATAGTCTACAATCTATATTCTAGTTTTTAATATAGTATCTCATTATCATATCAATAAGATCTGTGCTGCAATAACTCTAAGAAGGCAGAAATAAACACATATCAACATAAATCCATAAATCCTTTCTAGGGCCAAAGAACTATGGAAGAATTCTAGTCTAAATCTATAGATGTTTAAAAAGTAATATGAAAACATAATCATTAAATTGCTATAATACTTTTTGCCATTTATAAAATACATTTCAGTTGTTAATACTTCTGGTAATAAATAATATACAAATATTTAAAAAACCATAATACAAGCCAATAAGAAAAATAGCACTATTTTAAAATACACAGAATTTTTCAGAAATCTTTCTTGACTTAAATATTCTTAATTTATAATATGTTTTCAAAAAATATGTTTGAAGATAGATGATTAGATAATTATAGAATTTTTAGACCTTACTTCTTTTTGCTTTTAAGGTACATAATATACAATTTTTCTGAAGCCATACACAGGAAACCATCTTAGTCTTTTTAAATAAAGAAAAGTAATAATACAGAACTACTTAATTTCTTAAATGTAGACTGATGTTATAGTCTTTAAAAGTAGTTTGATTTCTTCAATAATATAAGCCAGAAAATGTGTTATGTAAACTTTTTTTAAATGTCCAGGCAATATTTTCAGCTAGCAAAAATATCTCACTCCCTCCCCTCACCCCAAAAATATACTTAAACTGACATTGCAAGGTCACAATTCAGTGGGGTTAGAATTAATAATGTTCCCTTGTATCTGGTAATTGGCGGAGGTCTGTTTACTTCACTCTGCTCTCCTGTATTTAAATGTTCTGTTGACGGCACCATGAACTTTGAGGTGAACTTCAGAAGTTCACTGAGAGGTTTATTCATTTTGGCAGGAAAACAGGCTGACTCTATACATAACTAAGCTTTAAAGCTTTAAGCTACATACTTGTACCTTGCAAATGCATTAGAATTTTTTGCACAACTGGCTATTTTCCATTTCTGATATTGTGGAAGCCAAAACAAGAGTCAGTTAAGAAACCAGTATTCTAAACAGAAAAAAAAAAAAGTCTACTGCTACCATTGTCAATAAAAAAAGAAAAAAAAAAAAAGAATTATTTTTAGCTCTGTAAAAGAAGGAAGTAAAAAAATGGCTAGGAGAAAATTTTGTTATATACTCATCTTATCAATCCTTCATTTAATTATATTTAAGATAGAAATTAAATTATATTTCTTTTTTTCTTCAAAAGTTCTTGAATTTACTAAAAATATGAAAATTAAGTTAATTTACTTACACTAATCATGAAATCTTTCTATTAGTAATTGAGAAAGGAAGAAAAATGTAATTACAAATATCAGAAATACACAAAGCTTTTGATGTTGATTTCAAGGCTTCAGGCATAGTTTGCTAACAATCATCCTTAAACTCCATTTATTCCACAAGTTAAGTGCAGCACAAATTGGAATGCATGACTATGAATTGTCTAAGATTTTATTTATGGTAAAGTTTAGTAAAACACACACTTTGTTCCTGAATGTTTGAAACAGGCGGCTCCACCCTGCTCAATGTCGGGCCCCTTTCTTCTCAAGTGCATTGTATCATGTGACAACTTTGAGGAGCGATTTGAAGATAGGAGAACATACTCCTATAATTCAGTTAATAAAACCAAAGCAGTCATAGTAAGTTAAGGAACTTAGTTTTCTTATGTTTGGATATTTTAAGCAACGGGGAGAATAAATACTGCCCTAATACCATGATTTCTATTTGTGGATCCTAGTATAGAATGTTGAAGTCTAGGACCATTTACATGTGAAGTATTCTAGGAGTCTATTGCTGTGAAAATTAAATGTAGCTGATCATTGTAATGCTTTTAAATGCGCTGCCATTCTTAATTCACATCAATCAATTGCTATCATTAATCAAATTGAATGCAATGGTGTGGGTGAATACTTAATATTGATTCTAGCTTAAATTTCACTGTAATTATTACTTAATGGTGAGCAGTATGTGTAATATTTAAATGTAATTTAGTTTAAACTCTCAATTAAGTGACAGCAGGGAGAAAGGACACGTTTTGTGACCTATATAGAAATTATAAGGAGATCTTGTTTGAAATATAGGAGGAAAGCAGTCAAAGGTGAGAAGAGCAGGAGCCTGTGTGTTTATTGATAGATGTAAACACAGTGTTTCCATAAACATATTTACAGAGGTTCCTGAGGCGCAAGTGGGAAAATAAACATACCAGCGAAACAATGGTCTTTTGAGTGTTAGGAAACAACTTTATCTCAATCTCCCAAGAATTTTCTGTTAAAATTCAAGATTTTTCTCCCATCTGGAAAGTCTAGACACTTATTTATTGCAAAATCTTACATTCTAAATGTAAAACCAGATCAGTTAATTTATCTCCTGCCCCATATATGTTATCTGGATTTTCTTTTTCCCAAAGAACACTAAAATCTAAACATCAAGATCTTGGCTGGACCTGGCAGCTCATGCCTGTAATCCCAGGACTCTGGGAAGCCATGGTTGGTAGATTTCTTAAGCTCAGGAGTTCAAGACCAGCCTGAGCAAAACTGAGCCCCCTGTTTCTAAAAAGATAGCTGGTCATTGTGATGGGCACCTGTAGTCCCAGCTACGTGGGAAGCTGAGGCAAGAGGATCGCTTGAGCCCAAGAGTTTGTGAGCTATGACAACCCAGCACCCTACCGGGGGCAAGAAAGTGAGACTTTGTGTAAAAAAAAAAAAAAAATTAAGATCTTTGCAGTGGAATCAGGGATAATGAGAAGTTGATGCAATTATTATTTAAAGGCTATTGAAAAGCTCATCAGTCTGATACTAATATACAAAGCCACAAAATTTTGAAACAGTTCTGATACTCAAAATGATCAGAGAATCAGACTATGGAACCATTGCCAGAAGCATAGGCCACTAGTACCACTAAGGTCAATATTTGTAGATGTACATATAGTATATATGTGCACATATATAAATATAAAATATGTGTATATTATATAGGGTGTCCCTAAAGTTTGTGTTCAATGAACTATGTTAAACTATTTTAAATTGTACATGAACTTTATGTCCACTCTGTATAGGTAAAGGCATACTCTCAAATCCTAAATATTTAAAGAAACCCAATTGCATAAGTAAGAAGAAAAAACAAAGCAACAAAAGCAAAACACATACCATCAAAAGTTATTCGAAGATGACAAATACCCATGCAGAAAGCAAATATAGCACAGAAACTTCATATCATGAACCTAGAAAAAATAGCAAATATAAATAATATTTAAAAAGAAAATAATATGAGTAAAAGAGGAAATTAATAAATTGCACACCAGAAATTTAGACTTTATCAATGTATCAAGTAGCTGGTTCTTTGCAAAGACGTACTTTGAAAATCTGAAAAAAAAATGGAAGAATTAAGGAAGCATGAAGAAAACATATAAGGGATAAGAACAAAATCATGAAGATAAGTACAGAGAATATTAAAGTACAAAATAGACTATAGTGAAATTTATATCAGTAAGTTTGGAAATAGTGGTGAAATGGTTACTGAGCTAAGAAATTTTGCATCGTTTGCTTGTAATCACATGGTTTAGTGATCAAATTCGTTTGGTATGAATACAATGCTTCCATATTAGACACTACTGCCACTTTGAAATCTACCCCACCACCTCCATTCTCTTTCTGGCATTGTTGAGGATGATTTTAATCAGATATTTACCTTCTTTTACCAAGCCAAGTATCTGAGAGGAAGCTGCCAATTTCCATAGCTCCAGGGAGAGAATCATAAGGAATTTAATCCAATTCCAGAACCATATATTAACTCAGCTAGGCTCGTTTCACTGACTTGAAATAACATCTTCACCATGCTTTAAAACTGTACATATATGCAGATCTATTTCTGGATTTTTTTCTTATTTTCATTATTCTTCAACCTATTTAGTTATACCCTGTATTAATACAATATTCATTTTAAAAACAGTACCTTTTTACACAGTTTAAATATGTGGTAATATAAGTCCCATCTTGGTTCTCTCGTTTGAAAAGTAATCATTTCAAATCATTACTTTTCAAGTCATTTTTGAAAAGTAATAACTTTGGCTCCAGGAAAAATATTTTTCATAATTTAACTTGAAATATTTGAAATGGCACTATTTATCTGCAGCTTCTTGAATCTTTTAATTCTAACTTTTTTTTGTTCAACATCTTATATACCCTTCACTATTTAAAGGCACTTCAATATTCTTGTTATACCCCAAAACTTTACAACAAAATAAATCTGTTTTAAAAAACATGGAAGATTGCCAAAATTTGAATTATTTTACTCTTAAATATTATTGTTTGCATCCATCATGTTTGAAAATAAAATTCTAGCATGCACAAGGAATTATCACAATTCCTTGTGAACACTAGAACTTTCCCATTTTTTAAATTTTATTGGTTTCTCATAGTGTTTTAGTATGTAGCCTTCCTTAATTTTTCAATGAAGAAGCTACATGAAAATATACTGGTCTTCTGAGTGTCATTTTACTTAAAATTTTCAATTACAAATTTACCATGAATTTATGTGAAAATATCTTTGAAAATGTGTTGAATCTTAGTCTTTTACAGTAAGAAAAACACAGATAAGTTAGATAAGATGGCTAAAACTTCTAGAGGCTAACAGCTCCATCTGAACTGTACATCACTCTGCACTTGGGCAGTGCCAGCTGAGTGGAGTCAAGAGAGTTGAAAGGTGAAGCCTCTTGGAGTTTGCACCCCATCAAGGTCACAGATGCATATTAGAGATCAGGAGCAGTACTTCAGTTAAGCAAGAAATGACGGCTACAACAAAAGGAGGCCCCCAGCTGTGGACGAATTTGGAAGCTAAGTGAGTCTCTACATAAGAGCTCAAGACAAGGAGGGTAATTGGTGGGGCCACACCTATGATGCTTCTTAGAAGGGTACAGGCAAACCTTACTAAATGCAGCATACAAATGTCTTTATACAATAACGAAGAAAATGCCAGGAAGGCTATGTTAATCAGTTTGATGAAAATAGTTCAGATTGTATATGAAACCAGCACATTGTACCTCTTGATTGCACTAATGTACACAGCATGATTTAATAATAAAAACAATACAAAAAACAGACAAGGACCCGAATAATGGTCCATTTGAACAACTCAGGATACACAAAAATTGAGGAAAATGCATTTGGAAACTCCATTGGAGACCCAGCAGAGTTGAGTTATATCTGTGAGTATAATGTAGACATCGTAACATTAAATTGTACTACCCATCAACCAGATAAACTGATTCTAAGCTCTCCTGGTTATGCACATGTGGGAATAAAGAGAATCAGCGATAATGTGAGTGAGATTGAGTATATTTACCATTAGTTGGCTTGAAAACTGGGTTACAGAAGATTTTGCCAGTTAAGAAAGCATTGGCTCAATTATAGCAGAGTTAGACAAAGTAGATCTAAAAATGTTAGGTAGAAATGTACGGGCAGGAATAGACTGACTGGCACCATCATGTTTTGCTTTTAAGAATTACTTCCTGTTCATCTGAAAGAATCAATCATGAAGTTGATTTGATTCTAGTGTAAATATGTTTTTATTCATTCATTTTTATTCTATTTTCCTCCAATAGAAATGTCTATGATTAACTTGTCATATAATTTGTTTACTTTGATGTTGACTTTAAATTACTCCTAAAGAAATGACTTAAAGTGCCAAAGTATTTTTGTAAGAGTAGAAAATCCCATTGACTTTCAATAAATTTGGATCAAGTAGGTGAGAAAAAGACAATGCTCAAATATACAAAGTAACTGCTTCAACAAGAACAAAAAGGATTATAAAGATTTAGCCTCAGTGCTTGAATATTCCCAATTCAATCACATTCGAATACTTATGTACAATTCAGTCTACACGAAAGTAGTCTGCGAATATAATATTGTGTTCTTAATTCTTTGTTAATCTAATTCGTTTTATCATGACACAATACTCCATGTTCACAAATTTGCTCTTGAATCAAGAAGAAAGAAAAACGTAAGTTTTTGAACAGCATGTCTTCGTTCACATTTTGATAATATCCAGTTTTGGACAAAGCAGCATGGAAGGGAAGCTGATTCACTAGGGAAATTAAAATATGTGATAGCACATTCTGATACAAAGGTTTTCTGGAGCCAGGCAAATTGGGACTGGCAGTTGTCAACATCAGCTCGCTGCTGGGCGGGGCTGTTGAAAGGTTCTGGGTGGTCTTTATGTTCTTTCCAGTGGGCAGCTGGTTTGGCTAAAGGCAGAGAAACAGCACTTCAACGATTTTGAAATTATCAAAATGATAAGAAAATATTAGAGACAGAGGAAAGTGCTGTAGGTTAGGTCTGGGAGCAGGATACCAAGGAATTAATTTTGAAAAAGAATAACAAATTAGACCTGGGAAGAGATGCTTCTCTATTAAAATTTATTCTCATTTCTTTCTATAACTCCTAAATCTCTAAACTCCAATGTTTATTCTGTTTAATGCACACAAGTCTTATGAAACATCAGATTCACTTCTCTCTCACTCTAACCTCACTCCATTCCCATGGTAAGTGCAGAGCAGTGAATGATGCCTCCCAAGAAGGCCAATTGCCCTACTAATATATAATGTATAAATACACTGTCCCTTCAGAAATACACTTAGCAACTTGGAAAGTCCAGGGCTAGCCTGACAGCTGGAATATTGCCTACTGCTGTCCACTGTGCTCATGAACCCAATACATTCATTTTACTAAAAATAGAGAAGAACAAAGATGTTTCCTCCTCAATTTTAATTGAGATATGAAGCACTTTTTCTAGGATGACTTTATGAACGTAACTATCAGAGCTTCTAAGTTAAGAAAAGAAACTTAATAGAAACATTATGGCAAACAACACTGATTAATCGGGAGTATTTTTTTTAATTCTTTCTATGCCTTCGAATTTAAATTAAGATATAAACAGTTATGAAGACATTGCTGCTCTCAAATATCTAATGTTTACGACTTGTCTCAGATAATACCAACAGAGTTAAATATGCAATTTATTAATGATAGCAAAAGATGAGATTTTTTTTGGTGATGCAATATAAAGAGATGGCATACAATGTAAAGAAAAGTGATCTAGCCTGAGTAGATATGAATTCTAATCATATCTACTTCAAAGCAACTCACTGGTTTTATTGCATTTAGCTGGAAGTGATGTAACTTCCAGTTACTGATCTGTAAAAAGAAGATATTAACATATGGCCTGTCCATTTCATGGAGTCTTGTGAAAATCAGATGATGAATTTTAACTTGTTTGGAAAAAATGATCTATAAAGATATACAAGATACTTAAACAGAGCTAGAATATGAAAGGAGATCAATGTATTAATTTTATTCAATCTTCCTTTTAAAATATTACACTTGATAAATTTATTCGCTGGACTGAAAATTGCCCTCCTTCTGTTTAAATGCTTAATCCAGTCTTGAATTTTTAGCATGCAGTATACAAACAATATTGGGACATCGAACTCAGCAATCTGCTCTTCCATCAAAAGAAATATACTATCTACCTGATTTCAGAAATAGTATCCTCTTTTATGCACAGGGGATGCACTCCAAGACTCTCAGTGGATTTTTGAACCCACGGATAGTACCAAGCTCTGTCTATACGATGTTTTTTTCCTTTGCATGTATCATTAGGATAAAATTTAATTTATAAATTAGACACAATAAAAGATTAACAACAACAATAAGAAAATAGAATAAGCTTAACAACACACTGTAATAAAAGTTATGTGAATGTTGTTTCTTCCCCCCTTCTCTCAAAATGCTGTGATAGTTTTGGAGCTCAGTTGACAGTGGGTAGCTAAAACAGCCATCACAGAAGAAGACATGTCTGAAGCACAGAAAATTTCAAGGTTGCCAAAAAATTCACCAGAACAAATATGTTTCTTTTCTTCCTCAATGAATTTTTCCCTTTAAAGTTAATTTTTATCAAACATTTTTCATATCAGTATGTAATATTTATAATGATATACTGAAATTATGAGGCCAATATTTTATATGTTTTAGATAAATGATATTGATGATAATCATTATCATTGTCTTTAGGAAGACGTGCACAGTCTGTGTAGAAATTTCTCCCCAGTACAGTGTTATTGTACAACCAAAAATACTCATAAGTATTTGAAGCAGTGTAGGTAGTGTATACACTTACTTCAACCACATGCAAAATAATAGCTGATGTTTACCAGGCATTTTCTAGGTGCAAGGGGATATTTTTATATTTCACAAGTATTATTTTATTCAATGTTCACAACAACTTCATGACATAGATTCTGTTATTCTTCCTACTGTGCCCATGGAATAATGCACATGAGATGAGGCACAGAAAATTTACGACTTGCCTAAGACTGCATAGTCAGTGAAAGATAAAGTGAAAATTAATCTCATGCAGTGTGCGTCAGAGCCTATGCTCTTAATCCCTCTGCTATGTAGACTCCTGACATAACCTCTTTCCTAACCCTAAATGTTAACAAAGATCATCATTATCTTTGCAGGTAAGAATGATTGTACTTCCATTCTAGAGATACTTTGCTAAGGAGAACATGTTCCAGCTCCATCCATGTAAAAATGAAAGACGAAAAGTCACCCTCTTTCTTTAAGGCTGCATAATATTCCATGGTATACATGTACCACAGTTTATTAATCCATTCATGTATCGATGGGCTCTTGGGCTTCTTCCATGACTTAGCGATTATTAATTGGGCTGCTATAAACAATCTGGTACAGATATCTTTGTTGTTCTGTAATTTTTGGTCATCTGGGTATATACCCAGTAAAGGAATTATAGGGTCAAATGGTAAGTCTATTTTTAGATCATTGAGTATTCTCCAAACGTCTTTCCAAAATGGATGTATTAGTTTACATTCCCACCAGCAATGTAGAAGAGTTCCCTTTTCTTCACATCCGTGCCAACATCTATAGGTTGGGGGTTGGAACATGCTAGCTTTGCATGTCATTCTTGCCCTTCTTCCTTTGGATAGTGGTTTATAAGATACCTCTCCACAGAGGTGTTTCTGTAGTCCTGTAGTCCCTCTTCTAGCTTTCAGAGTATTTCTTTAATTATTTGTTGAGTTAGTTTCAGGATTTATAGATGTATTTAAAAAGGAGAAGTAGAGGCAGAGAAGTCCATACCATCTTGTACAGATCAGAATCTCATCTTCCATTTTTAAATATAATCTCTATTTTAGTATTCTTAGTAATCTTACAATGTCCTTACTATCACTTTTGACTTTATCATTGATTGCTTTTGCACTTACCAGATATTAAAGAGTTAATAAAATTTGTAAAACACCTTAGAACCAAGTACAAGGTCAGCAAATATGCATGTGTCTAACAAATACTGTTAGAACAAACAACAAATTGTTGGCTTATAAGTACAAAAAAACACAGTAGTCATACTCTTGTAAAATTTGTCTTTGTTCCTATGTAAGCTTGTAAGTAAAAAAGACTTGCATATTTTCAAACATAGTAATATTTTATTGAGTTCTTGTAGTACCCAGGCAACGCTAAGGTCGTTAGTATATTAACTCACTGACTCTTCATGATATCCATATATCATAGTCTAGTGGGTTGAATAGTGTTCTTCCAAAATTGTAGTCCTAGTCCTAACCCCAGTACCAGAAAACATGAACTTATTTGGAAAAAATGGCCTTTGCAGACATAAATAAATAAATGATTTCAAGAGGAGATCATCCTGGATTGGAGTAGGCCCTAAATCTAATGACTGGTGTCCTTGTAAGAGGACAGAGTGAAATTTGAGACATAGAGAAAAAAGCCAAGTGAAGATGCAAGCAGAGATCGGAGGTTTGTAGTCACAAGCCAAGAAAAGTCAAAAGTTAGCTACCAGAAGATAAGAGAGAAGCATAGAATGTATTCTCCCTCAGAACCTTCGGAAGGAATCAATCCTACTAAAAACCTTGATTTTGGATTTTTAGCCTCCAGAACTGTGAGTCACTAAGTTTGTAGTGATTTGTTACAGTAGCAGTAGAAAACTAACACAGGTTGTATTATACGTGTATTATACATATATCTCATTTTACAGATAGGAAACAGGGTAAGAAATATTAAATGACTTGCGTATGTTCACACAGCTGGTAAGGAGCAGTGATGAGAAGTATCCCCAAGGCTATCTACTGTGAAGCTTTTATTTTTTAACCTTAACTTTCTAAAATTTCTTTGATAGCAGGTTAGAAACAGCACCATCACCTCAATACTTCTCCATCCTCCAACCCTTTCTTCACAGGTCTTTCCTTACTCTAAGACATCCACTCCTCTTACCGACTCTGACTTTTTTCATCTCCAGGCAAATTTAAACTGGTTTTATGGAAGAAGGCAATGCTTAATCCACACACAAAACTCCTGATAGGAAGTATTTAGGCCATAAGCAGCAGATCATGGATAAAGATGGGTTTAGTCAGAGTAGGGCCTGTCAGTTCATGTCATCCATGGCAATGTCTTGTTTTCACCACCCTTAAAGCCAACCCAATCATTGTTTTGAGAATCAGGCTACAGCAAAAAACAATTGCTCATGAAGCTCAGTCTATGGACATTGGAAATGAGTAACAGCTGTCACCCAATTTGTCTCCTGCCAAGAAACTTTGTATCAGGTGCTAGAGAGAAAAGCAGCAGTTGTTACTTCCATGTGGGTCATCTAAAAGTGTTCCTCTGTTAATAGGATGTCACTAAACATTATGCACAGTTGGCTGGATGTTAAAATTATAGATGAAAACATTTTTTAAAAACTGTGCACATGTAAAAATAAACTAATGTGTGAGAACAGAGTGCCCAAGCAACAGATGGCACACTCTGGGGATGGGTATCCTGATGGTATGTCTGCCACCAAATTTGGTGTCACTAAGTCGTTTCAATATCAAATAATTAATTAAGCACCTACTGTTTGCTAGACATTGTTCTGACTGATTCTCTGCTTGGTGTCAGCTACATTGGATACAATCTTAATTCACCATTCTCTGAAGATAACTCAAATGAACAAAATGCCACTTTTTGTTTGCTTCTTCTGGAAGGAATTAGAAAAAATAGGAGCAGACAGTTCTACATGGCAATTGAGTAAACCTGAGATGGAACCTTTCCAAGTGGAACATTTTCCATATTTATTTAGCTGACAACTTTGAACAAATAGCTCAGTGGTTAAAAGTTAGAGAGAGTTTTAAATCAATTACGTTCTGAAAGACTAATCAATGAATAGTTTCTAGGACATTGGCTAATAACTTAGATCTTGCTGGAAAAATATTCTAATGCATGTCAGTTATATTGTTTGGGTCAACATGGGCCTAAGAAAACTTAACATGATCATATCTTAGAAAATATGAGTCTATGCCTCAGTATAATTGTCTTTGAGAACTTTAAGGTACAAAATGTTTCCTTAACAATGAAACATTTCCTGGGGCAAATGCCCCCTCCCCCAGTAAAGGCCAGAATGAGAGCAGAACCTAGTGCCAAGATTGTACAACCTCTACAGCTTTTCTTGTGATCTAGTCAGGCATAGAGAAGGTGTTGTTTCTAGACAGATCCAGTGGAGGGCCATTCTTTGATCTACAACCTGCCATTGGCGATCTGTAAAATATGGCATGTTTGTTGTTGGGGGTAGGGTTGGCTCTGGAAAATAATGTGTAAATAATACATCCAGTGTCAGAGGTAGAAATATTCTTGATGTCAGAGAGATATTTTTAAATGGTGTATTCTATAATGTGATGATGGTGGTGAAAGTTGCCTTGGATTTTATGAGGTCACTCACCATTTAATACATGCAAACAATAAGGACCTCTCAGGTCTGAGGAAATAGCATAAATTAAAGAGAGAAAAGTATATTGAAGATTTACAGTTTTTATTGGTCTAAATGACTAGTGGACATTTATGTGAAATACTAGCATGAATCTATAAAATTCCTTTAGTGAGTCTTAGGCCCCATAAAAAAGAAGTAATTTTACCTGGTGGGTGTAATATGTACCATCAAGCATGTAAAGCTCAAGGGGAAGGTGGCCCTCTTCCTGAATACTGATTTTACTTATATTTGAGAAAAGCTATTATGTTGACTAGAGTGTAACACTCTATCAAAGTTTAGATATATTTTTTCTTCTTCAGAGCAAGAAGCAAATAACTACTTGCCACACACACTGAACTAGATCCCCATGGAAGAGGTTTTGGAGGGTTTCCTTTTCATTAAGAAAGTGGGAGACAAGCCTAGGAGAAAGATTATGAGCTCTCATTTAACTCTGAAAAGCCGTCTTCTAATCCTGATTACCTAGTCCAGGTAGAGTCCTGTGAGGTGTATAAAATTTTTCATAAGGAACTAGGAGGGCCTGCATCTCCTCTGTTATTCTTACTCAGAGTGAGTATCTCCATCCTTAATCCATAAGCAGACATCTATTCACTGGCCAGGGCTAGAAGTAGTCAGGAGGCTGTCCTGCATGCTCCTCAACCATTGACATGCAGAGGGAGAGTGCTATGGCATTAGGCATCTGAGAAAACCCCAAGTGCCTATGGTTTTCAATCCATCATCATCCTTTCCTGACTATTTTTCTGTATCTTCCAGATCATTTCAGTCATGAACCCTGCCTGCCTCCTACCATTTGTATATTAATATCTCTTCCCTTCCAGGCTGAAGTTGTGCCCCCTTGAAAAGAAGTTCAGCCCTCCGTGAAAATTCCTCTTAGGAACAGGGTAAATGACTTTTGCAATAGTGGGTTCTTAATTTGAGTGTGTGAAACTGAGACAGGGAACAGGCATGCCCTGCTTTGCACATTTCTTCAGTTACTGCTTTAGGCATTGCTGCAGGCATTGCTTAATTGTGCAAGCAGTATTTAACTGAGTCAGGAAGTCTCCAAAGTTTCAAACTACCCTGATCTAAACAAATCTAGGCAGGGTAAGTTCCAAGTAAGTGGAATCAGGATGGAAAAAATTGACCACCTCTTGACTTTACAGCTTCATTATACACTTCATTACCATAATAGTTTCTAAGAAAATCTCCCACTCTTGTCATGCACCTAATGCCAGGATACTTCCTGTTTGACCATATTTAATCAAAAGAGAACATCACTGTAATTCCAGGAAAACACTATCCCTTTCAAAGAATACCATGAATATTCTTCCCCTTGTTTAGCCTATAATTAAGCTGTTGCTTGAATAGGGGGGCCCAAGGAACTATGGGGCCAGTTCTGCAAGAGAACTAATTCTGTCTGTGGAGTATAGACTTTCTAAACATTCTAAATAAAACTCACTTTCACTTTATATTGCGGGCTTACTCCTGAATTCTTTCTTGTGTGACTCCAGGGACTTAGACTTTAAGTGGCTTCCAACATTGGGATTCACTTTCTTGTGTCTAAACGTCTGCAAAGCTTCTTGACTGGAAAGTCAAGACTGACCTTTGGATACAGGTGGAGTCTGAGGAACCTAAGGGATGTCATCAGGACTAAGAAGAGTTAAGGAGGGTGGAAGAACAGACTTCTATGATTATATGGCTCTGCAGTTTAGAACAAGAGACTGGATCCGCACAGAGGTGATAGCTAGATGATCCATGTAATTTCATAAGGGGTAGTCATTCTTAATCACTCTTACCACCTTAACCAGTAACCTGGTCTCCCTCTGCAAGAAGCAGTGGAGATATTCATTAGTATCTTAATTTATTTTTTAACTTAGAAAAACTGAATCTTTAGAAGCCAGCTTGCATATCAACTTCAACATCTCTCATTCCTGTATATCATCTAGCTATGTAGCTCAGAGTTTCTTAGCCTTAGCACTATGACATTTGGGCCAGATAATTCCTTGTTACAAGGAACTGCCCTGTGGATGTTTAGCAGCATTGTCATTGGCTACTATGTACTAGATACCAGGAGCTTTGTTCCCCATCTCCATTGTAACAACCAAAAATGTCTCCGGACATTGTCAAATGTCTCCTTGGGGGAGGCAATATCACCCTCATTTAAGAACCTCTAATCTATATCTATCTATATAATGAAATCAGTTATCTTTTGCTGCAAATTAGCCACCCCAAAACTTAATGCCTTAACACAACAACCATGTCTTCACAAGTTATCTGTTAGTTTTCATTCGTGTGATTATATTACAATGAGAGCTTGGTAGAAGCACGCCTTTTCTCCACATGGCCTCTCTCTCCATGTGATGCCTCATCCTCCAGAATCTCTCTAAGTGATCTCTCTTTCTTTAGCAAATAGCTTGGACTTTCCTAATAACACAGGTGTTGGGTTCCAGAAGAACAGAAGTGGAATTTGTCAGGTCTCTTAAGATTTGAGATACTCACACAGTATTACTCCTGCCACATTTCATGCCGAAGCAAGTCACAGGACCAGCTCATATTCAAGGAAAGGAGAAATAGACTCCATCTCTTAATTAGAGGAGTAACATGAATGTACAAGGAAAAGTGTCTTGCTGGCTGCCATCATTGGAACTAGCTACTATAATTATATGATGCCATTTGCTGGTAATCACTATTCTACTCTCTACTTCTGTGAGAACAAATTTTTAGACTTCACATATGAGTGATATTATGATGTATTTAAATTTTTATGCCTGGTTTATTTCACTTAACATAATGCCCTCCAGGTTCACTCATATAGCAACAAATGACAGTATTACATTTTTCTTTTGGATACAAGATCTTGCTGTGCTATCCAGGCTGTAGTGCAGTGGTATGGTTGTAGCTCACTGCAGCCTCAAATTGTGACTACAGGTCCATATTATCATGCCTAGCTAGAGCTAATTTCCCTGAAAGATCTTATTAGATGAGGGAAATCTATTTTAAAAGAACAATAGTATATAGTTCATATATCTGCTCTGAAATACTACTCTGCCATGAAGAAGGATGACTAAATGCCTTTTGTGACAATTTGGATAGAACTAGAGACTACTATCCTAAGTAAAATATCTAAATAATGGAAAAATGAAGACCACATGTACTTGCTATCAAATTTGAACTAACCAATAAGCACACATGTGCACAGAGGGAAGTAAAACTCAGTGGAAATCAAGCTGGAAGGAGGAGGCAGGAGGGGATTGGTGAAAACCTACCTAATGGGTATAATCAACACTATCTGGGTAATGGGGACACTTATAACACTGACTCAAGCATAACAAAATTGACATATGCAACCCAAAGTATTTGTGCCTCCATAATACTTTGAAATCATAATTTCTTTTAGAAAAAGAACTTCTTTTGTTGCATCTCATAAGTTTGGGCATGTTATATTTTTGTATTTTCATTTGCATTTGTCTAAAGATAGTTTTGCTTTTTTGATTTATTCTTTCACCCATTGATTGTTTATGTATTTGTGAATTTTCCAATTTTCCTCCTGTTATTGGTTTCTAGTTTCATACCATTGTGGTTGGAAAAGATACTTGATATAAGCTCAATCTTCTTCAACTAGTTAAGACTTATTTTGTGGCCTAACATATTCTTTATCCTGGAGAATGTTCTGTGTTCCTGCTGCTATCAGATGGAATATTTTGTATGTGACTGTTAGGTCCATTTGCTAAAATGCAATGCACTTCAAGTCCAATGATTGCTTACTGACTTTCTGTTTGAAAGACCTATTCATTTTTTAAAATGAGGTATTGAAGTCCCTTAATATTATTGTATTGCTGTTTATCCATCAGATATGTTAATACTTCTTTTCATATTATCTTTAGGTGTTCCTGTGTTGAGAGCATATAAAATTTATTGATGTAATTGCTATATTCTCTTGATGAATTGACTTTCTTTCTCTCTTTTTACAGTTTCTGACTTATAGTCTGTTTTGCTGATATATAAAGCTATACCTGCTGTCTTTTTATTTTTATTTGCATGGACTATTTTTTTACATCCCTTCACTTTCAGAATATGTGTGTCCTTAAGGCTGAAGTCTTTTGTAGTCAGTATATGTTTTGTTTTTTAGGTCTTTTCAAAAAACCCATGTCTTTTGATTGGATAATTCAGTACATTTAAATTTAAAGTAATTATTGATAGGTAAGGACATATCATTGCCATTTTAAACCTTTTTTTGACTCTTTTGGTAGTTACTTTGTGCCTTTCTTTCTCTCATGCTGTCTTTTTTTGTGATTTGATTTTTTTTTAGTAATATGCTTTGATCCCTTTCTCTTTATCTTTTGTATATGTAATATAGGTTTTTCCTTCATAGTTACCATGAGAGTTACATAAATTATCTTATAGTTATAAAAGCCTTTTTAATAGTTAGCTGATAACAGGTTGGCCACAGGGCTCATACCTAATTTTAGCACTTTGGGAGGCCAAGGAGGGAGGAGTGCTTGAGGTCAGGAGTTTAAGACTACACTGAGCAAAAGTGAGACCTCATTGCTACAAAAAATAGAAAATTAGCTCGGCATGGTGGCACATACCTATAGTCTCAGCTGCTCAGGAGGCTCACTGAACCCAGAAGGCAAGAGGATCTGAAGCAAGAGGATCACTTGAAAACAGAAGTCTGAGGTTGCAGTGAGCTATGATGATGTTATTGCACTGCAGCCTGTGTAACAGAACAAAACTCAGTCTTGAAAAAAAGAAATAAATAAAGATAATAACAACTTAGCTTTGATCACATCCAAAAACTATATTTTTACTTCCTTTCTCCCACACTTTATATCTTTGATTTTCACAATTTACATCTTTTTATATTGTGTACCTGTTAATAAGTTATTATAAATATTGTTTGAATACTTTTGTCTTTTAATCTTTATCATCTTTAAACTTTAGAGTTAAAAGTAATTTACACCCCAACAGGATAGTATTAGAGTATTGAGAGTTTGACTGTATATTTACCTTTACCAGTGAGACTTATACTTTCATTTTTTTTATTTCAATATATTAATTAAAGGAGTACAAGTGTTTTTATTACATGAATATCTTATATAATACTCAAGTCAGGGCTTTGGTGTGTCCATCATTGGAATAGTGTTCATTGTACCCACTAAGTAAGTTTTTATATCCCACCCACCCTTCTGCCCTCCCCTTTTTTGGTTTCCCATGTCCTTTATATCACTTTGTGTGTGTGTGTACCTATCTATTAGTTTCCACTTATTAGTGACTACATATGGTGTTTGGTTTCACGTGTTTTTATGTTACTCATTAGCACTGTTTTCTTTCAGCTCAAAGAAGCCCCTTTAAGATTTCTTGCAAGGCAATTCTACTAGGGATGAACTCCCTCAGATTTCTTTATCTAGGAGTCTTTATTTTTTCTTCATTTCTGAATACATCTGTTTATTCATTGTTTTCCTGAAATTTTTGAGTGCTCTATTTGTGTTATCTTGTAGCTCACTGAGCTTTGTCAAAATAATTATTTTGAATTTCTTGCCAGGCAATGTATAGATGTCAACTTCTTCAGGGTTGGTTACTGCAAAATTATTGTATTGCCTTGGCCATATCATTTTTAAAAATTTATTTATGTTCCTTACATTCTTGTATTGCTGTGTTCATGTTTAAAGAAGCAGTCTTTTCCTCTGGTCTGTATTTACCATCTTCAGAAAAGAAATGCTTTCACTAAATAGCCAGGAATTTTAAGGTTCTCTTAGACATTTTCTATGTATTATATCCACTCTATCCATTCCACCTTTTTTTTCCCTCCTAAGGAAAAATCCTTAAACCTTCTCTTATTCCTGCAAAGTAAGGCCAGGTGCTGACAACTTTCTATTTGTTTTCCTTGGGCTGATGTCCTACAATGCTCAAGGTTTATATCTTCTTCCAATCCCACAGAGTCAGGCTATCTGACCATACATGCTCACAAACCATCTTCATAGGCTCACATTTGCCATATGCAGGGGCAGGCATGAGTGGGATAGGGTAAGCCATGTATAACATTAACACAATGACTGGCACACTAGAAAAAAAATGGGAGGGAAATGGCTCCCAAGGTACCTAATGTAAAGAGACATGTAAGTTATACATATTTCTTGAGGCCCTAGGCTCAAAATTAGCATGAGTGAATACAACTTTCATGGAAGTCAATGGGTTAACGGTTCAGGCTTCCTGAGGGAGTCTGTGAAGTGATTAATGGATTTATGACCCTTTATTGAGTCCTCAGACCTGATTTCTGTGAGTCTTTGCCTCTCTTCCCTGCCTTTAGCCTTGTCCAACCACTCTGTTGTGCTGATCACCTGTGTGGGACAAGAAAGGATTTGGTCTCACAGGCAGCATCCTGCATGCCTAGGCAAAGTGGACACTCACTCACTGTAAGCTCACTTTTCCCTGTTCTAGAAATTGTAGGCTGGGGGAGTTTCTCTTGGCACTGAACTGTGTTCCCTTGGGGAAGGGGTTATGGAAGGAAAGGAAAACCCTTCTTATTCTCTTCACTACATTTGTTTTCAGATATTTGGCTCAATTGGTGTGTTAGAACTTCTCTAGTGGACTTCTGGAGTCTCATTAAAGTACTCTGTGAGTAGTTTCTGGGGGAGAATAGTAGAAAATGTCTATTCTCCCATCTTGCTGATGTCATTCCTATCTCTAATACTTCAATAATGATAAATGTAAAGAAATATATTAACCCATGTAATAGTAGCATCCATAAACTGTGAGGTGGTTACTATTATTATTCTCTTGGCATAGATGAAGAAATTCAGACTTAAAGAGGCTCACAGTCCTATAGCTAGTGAGCCAGGTGAAGTCTATTTTTGAATCCTGGCACTCTATAGCCTATGTGTGTTCTTAACCACATTTTTAGAATGTTATAGAATAAACATGGTTACAGTTTGTGATCCATAGTTACTGTTATAGGTAGAAAGAGATTTTAAAAATATCAATAATTAAATGTTATAGAAGTAAAGTAATGAGTAGTTACAGAAATTACAAAGTGTGTCTCTGTCTTATGGTTGTGCTAATCGGGGTCAAGTTATTCATCCAAGAAGTCGCATGATCATGGCTTACTTTGCCTTATAGATTATGCATACTTTAGAACAAATACATTTCTACTGAGTAAAAATTACAGTGTTACATAAAAACAAAAGAGAATGAATGATTATGGCCACCAAAAAAGCTATATATTTTTAAAACAAGTATTTTCAAAAGAGTACCAAAAAAAAAAAAAGTTTAAATACACTTTAAAAATAGCCTTTATACACCAAGCAAATTTATACAAGGCACTGTTTGATAGTGAAAGCTTTCCATTGTTAGCCTCACAGCCAAGTCAATATGAATGCTGGGTGATGGAAAGCTCAGAGGGCTGTTTCAGGTTTTGCTGGGAATCTGGATTCTGACCTCTGAACACAGTGACAAAGCAGAGCACCACTCTGAAGGGAACAGGAAGCAAAGACATCTGAATTTCCTTCCCTGCATGTGCTGCTGTACTATCACTTAATTTTTATCTATCTCTCAGGTTGCAATGACAAATGATTCAGATAAATGCCAAGTTGTCTCTTTAGGGTTCTCAGAAAATGAGAGGTTTTTATATCTGAGTACCCAGTGAGAGCAGATATACCTGACATTCATTTTATTTACTTTTATATTTAAAAGGTTTCTAAACCTGAAGCCTTCACACATGCTGACCTTCCTGGATAGCCCCAACTGATGTACAACCTACTAGCAAAATCCTGTGCTGATGATCCAAAGGCATTTGAGGATAATAATTTCGGGGTCACCACCACTTGCACTTATCAGAAATACTTTCGAAGCAAGTGAAAAATAGGATTTTTTAAAACTTTTGAGATATTTATTCTATGAAGCAAAAAGAGATTACAATGATAGCAAACATTCATCTAATTTGAAGAAAGTCCTTCAACTTTCTTTCTTTCTTTCAATGGTAAACTTCAACCATTTAAAACTATCTGACAGATATAAAAACAACATGAAAAAAAAGAAAGCACTGCTGTGTGACTCAGAGAACAAGAGATTATAGCATTTAGTCATAAGATACTTTGCCAGGTGGTTGTTTCAGTGAAAGCACAGTGTGAGTCTTACAACGTGGACCAATTATCCTTTAATTAGTATCACTGTTTCCTATTCTTGCCAGCACTCTGTCAAGCACTGAAGACAAAGTAGTGAACAAGACACAAGCTCTGCATTTTTTTTAGTTTATAGCTATTGAAGGGACAGATAGGTAAACAGGCAGCTTTAATTCCTACAATTGAGATGAAGTATGGTATAGTATCACATAGGATGTATGATGCAGCTAAATTATTCACCTGAAAGATGAAGTTAGAAAGAAGAAAGAAGTGGAAGGACAAGTAAAGATGCAAGTGGTGGTGGTGAAAGTGGAAAGCATTCCATGCAGAAGCAGAAATGAAGAGCCAATTCAAGGTGAACACTTCATGGAGCAGGAAGAGAAGCCACTGGGGTTCTGCATCTACATGCTTTCCCTGATCAGATATAATAAAGATCTTTAAGGTCATGGTTGAGAAGGTAGGAGTGACTGCATAAACTAAATTTTAGGAGAGAGGAAGAAGAGGGGTTGGTTTTTAGCAGGGATAGTGCCAACCCAACAAGACTATTCATATGTAAAGCCACATATTGAGGTGATAATTTTAGCTTCCAGCCTTTCAGGAACCCCGTGCTTCAAATTGAATCCAGAGGCCAGAGATACACAGCAACAACAAAGATCAAGTGATGGGTAGGTTAGTCATGGAGAGAGGCCTTTAATTGATAGTCAGGTTAACCAAAAGCCCCAAATATTGCCAGGTGGTGAACTACCTTTATCTTTTACCTCAAGAATGCAGGGTACAGGCAGTGGTGGTGTCTTTGAGGATGGAGCTAATCAATTAAGTTTTCTCCCTCCTTTCTCACATCACCCTCAGACCCAGATAACTCATGGGTAATGTCTTTTCTCTCCTTTTCTTTCCAGGCATCCTTTCCTGCCAACTTTAATTCTTCTAACACTATTTTTGAAGTTTGGAGATCATGCATCCCTTGGAGTATATTTAATCCATTTGTCTCTTGGAGGCAGATGATTGGGGGCTGCAAGGAAAAGAAAAGGCATACTCATAGCATGGCAATCAATTTTCTCGCAGCTCACACTTCTTCCCTTAGAACTCTCTCGGCTCTTGTTTAGTGGGTAATGGGCCACATGAGCCTACCCTCAGGTCACCAATGATTGGACCAAGCTGGACCAATCAAGTTCCTTTTTCTGAGAGTTTGTATTTAGTACATGGGGGTTAAATTCAGTGATTGTTATGTGCTCAAAGGTGAGGAAATAATATAAAGCTGTTATTGGAGAAAACCAATTCAGGTTCTATGTAAGTGCAATACAGAAAGTATATACATAAATAGATTTAGTCAAATAAAAAAAAAGCAGCTTGGGGGGGGGTCAAGATGGCGATCTGTAGCCAGCTTTCCGCAGAGGTTCCCATCCAGAAGGAGAGTTAAAGGACAAAAACTCAGGAAGAAAGCTGATGGTTTGGATCTGAGCCAAAAGAAAAGGTCAAAGAGCGCACATCAACCCTGCTGGGGCGACCTGAGACCCCAAGGACACAAACAAGAAGGTACAGAGCACATCACCAAGCAGACGGGAGTCCCCTTCCCCATGAGAGAAGTTCACAGTATACTCCATACCTCCATACAAACAAGCGAGCAGAGTTCAGATGTCCTCCCACTCTACCCCATGGGAGAGACCCTCTAAAAATCGAACCTCTTTTCCCTACTAGGGTGCCACAGCACTCTCCTGCCAGGCATAAAACTGTATATACTCTCTACCTGCCTGCAAGTTGGAGTTCCTGGTATGCCCCTCCACTCTGACCCCGAGGTCTGGAGGCCTGCCCCCCACAGAGGCCAGATACTTGGAGATTTTCTCAAGGGGTGTCAATGGGGCCTGACTGTTGCTGAACTGTGCTGGTTTTCCAGCTCAGGAGTGGTGAGAGGGGAGTGAGCCGAGAGCAGACCCTGCTGGAAAGAGGGTCTCCTGAGGCACGAAACAGCAACCAGCTCCGGGAACAATAGCAGGAGAGCTGGACCCCTGGGGATGTTTTGAGGAGACACTCCCAGTCTTCTGGGCAGCCAGGGGAAGCAGGTGGCTTCTCTGGTGAAAGCCACTGACAGAGCGGACCAGCAACCAAGGCAAGTGAAGGATATGCCTGAGGCGGTATAGACCAGGACAGAGCACAGGTATTAGAATACTCCCAGAGAGGCTGCTTTGCTTATCTTCAGATTAACCTGACCCTCAGAGGATGAAAGCTGAGACAAAGACCTGGAACTCACAGACTGAATCAGACCTATTGGCAGCCCAAGTCTGATCAGGGAAAATAGCCTTGACAGAAATAAATTCTGCGAACTTGTTCTGTTCCAGCAGCAACATCACTCAGGGACAGGGCTGGAACTGAGTGAATTTCCCCAGCCCCTATCAAGTCCCCAGGTTGTCAGGCCTCACTTCCCCCTGCCAAACAGTGACAGGGAGTAGCGGACTGGTTGTGGAGCCACAGACCTCACTGTGACCCAGGCAGGCACAAACCCCTTGAGCATCTGTTCATGGGAGGAAACTGGATCACAACTGTTACCACCGACTGGGTGTGACACAGGGGCAAGGTGGGAAAGGAGGCATCAACCTTCCCAGACTAATCTTCTTGCTGGGGGGGCACCCTCCTGAGCTCAGAGAGCACCAGAGTGAATTATACTAGAGCTTCCAGCAGATCCCTGCTATCTAGTTGCTAGAGACTTTTTAACTCTTCCATTTGAGATCAGTGCTGGCTAGGACAATTGATTGGGACCTCTTCAATTGGGCTAATCACCCGAGGACTTTCCAAAGTGGTACCCTGGGTGTGTGGTAGTGGGAAGGTTTGATTTGGCTTTTTCAAGAGTTGCCTATTGAGGGTGCAGTGACTTAACTGCTGGTATTCCTTCAGAGCTCAGATTTCAATCCAGAGTAACAGATTCTCTAGGGTAAGACAAAGACCAGCTGAAAATAAGGCAGAGCTACTTAACCCCACCACACTAAGAAGGTCCCCAGTTTCGCAAGCAGTAGCTCTCTACGAGTCCTTGGAAAAACTCTAGGGGAAAAGGTACAGATGCCAGTCCAAGCTTTTAAGCAAAGGACTGGCCAATCACTATTCCTAGAACTCCCAGCCCAAATTGTCCTTATCTACTCATCTAGCCAAATGGTGTAAAATTAGTCATGGGGCAGAATCAACAGAAAAGATCTAGAAACATGAACAACCAGACGAGGTTAACCCCCCCAGGGAATAATTTGGGGGCCACAAGTGAGGACCCTATGCGTAAACAGATGGCTGAGATGTCAGAAATCGAATTCAGAATTTGGATTGCAAACAAGATCAATAAAATAGAGGAAAAGTTGGATGTAGAAATTCAGGGTGCATTTCAAAAATTATCTCAAGAAGTCAAGGAATTCAAAGACCAAATGACCAAAGATTTGGACACATTGAGGCAAGAAATTGC
>CAUYON010100099.1:0-26004 GCA_963573935.1 Arctocebus calabarensis | reverse complement strand
GAACACACGCAACCACTTGCCAGATCTCCACTGCTTTTGCCTTCCTCAGGGGGTCCAGAAGTCTCACACTGTCTCCCTGTGTCCCCAAAGGGATGTTTCTGGGCAGATCTCATCAGCCAGAGATGCCTGAAGTCTTCTCTCCCCAGTGTCACTGAGCCCAGTTGCAAGGAAGCTGTTACTCGGCCACCATCTTGGCTCCTCCCCCAGCTCCAAGAGTTTTTAATGTTTTATTTTATTTTGAATTTACTAATAATTATCATACATGCTAAATGTATGGTAATGCTGAGCAAATCATACTTAGGACAGGTTAACTAATTTCGAGTTCAGAAATGAGGAAGAAGGGGTCAGAGTAGGCTGCAGTAACAAGTTTCCACTTCATTCAGAGGGCAGTAAGAGACCGCTGGAAAGAGAAGAATGCCCTCATATTCATGTTTGAAAACTACCCCTGCAGCTACAGGTGGAGAAGATGGGAGGACCCATTACAGGAGCAAGACTGGATTAGGAGATCAAGTGTCTTCGTGAGATGTAAAGTATACCTGGTGCTATTGCTTAAGATCCCTCTTTGAGGGGATGAGGGATATTTATCTTGGAAAAGGAAAGTTTCCAGTGGTCCCCACAGCTTGCTTTCATATCTGTGATGCTGTCTGCTGGCTGAAAGATGGAGGTATTTCTGCTGGACATGGGAAAGCAATCAGGAACGCAGGACAGCAGTCACGGGACTTACTCTAATAGTCGCCTTTTTATTGAGCAAAGTAATGGTTTCTTCAGGTCATCTTTCCCTGCTAGTGGCCACCATGCATCTTTGTCTTGCTATTGTTCCCAGCTGTCCTAACAGCTCCGTGAAAATGAAATAGACATGCACCTAGATCTTTGCTTATCTCAGGGCTGCAAGTCCCTGTCTTAGCAGGTGCCCAAACCACGGTCCTGAGTTTTACTACTTGGTAATGAAAAAAGCAGTGGTTTCTTCTGAGGGTGAACAGGGGCTAGAAACCTCCTCTGAGAGGGTCAAGATGACCACACCTCCGCTGCTGGAGGCAGCAAACACACTAGGTGCTCCCATAAAGCCATTGGAGCTCACTAAGCTCTTTAAAAAGGCCATCCCTTCCTGCTCATCCACCAGCTCTTCAGACTCTCTTTATCTTCAAATGGAAGATTACCCCAGGTCCCTGAAAATGACATGCATTTTAACTTGAAATGATACCTTATTCTCTTAGTCTGCTCAGGTTATCATTACAAAATAGTGCAGACTGGATGACTTAAACAACAGAAATTGATTTTCTCACAGTTGTGGAGACCAGAAGTCCAAAATCCGGGTGCCTGCCAATTCAGCTCCTGGTGACAGCTTTCTTCCTGGCTTGCAGATGGCTACCTTCACATGTCCTCACGTGGCCTCCTCTCAATGCTTGCCTGCAGAGAGGGAGAGGGAGGGAGAGCGAGTGGGAGGCAGAGGGAGAAATGGAGAGAGATAGAACGCTCTGCTGTGTCTTGTAAAAATACTAATGCCCTGTATGGGAGACTCATCCTTATTAAGCTCATTTAACCTTAATTAACACCTTATTCAAATACAGATACACTAGGAGTTAGGATTTCAACACATGAATTTTGGAAACACACATAAGTTCAGCCCCCAAAATCTGCTTTTATTCAAGATGCCTCAAGGTCCAACAACACTGCCCTTTCTATTATGTTTCTTCATCACCATCAAAAGTGCAAATGTCTGTTCATTACGATATAGATTTTCTATGTTCTCAGCACCACGAATTTCATTCCTTTTCCACTCCTTTCCATTCATCCCATTTTTTTTTTACTATGCCTTCTAGACTTCTTGGTATGTCAAAAGGAGATTTTTCTGTATCCCCAAATCCATCTTGAACATCCACACCTTTTCTAATAGACACTTTACACACCCACCTCCTCTGAGTATGGCCTCATCTTTCTTCCACAGGTATTTCAGGGAGGACTAAGATGTGGATAAGTGTCCTCTTACCTTCTCATTCCAATTACACCCCCACTTTCTTTTTCCTTTTAAAATTGGTTTTTTAAAGGAGATTATCAGATATCTTGTTTCCAAGGTCAGCTTCGCTTTCTTCCAACTTAAAACATAAAACAATCCTAAGTCACTGAAGTTAACTATTATAACTTGTCCTTCATTGTGATCGTTGTCCTAAATTATTAACATGTGTGCGTCCCTTGTTGCTGTCTTTCTTACACTTTACCAGTTTTTATCTTAAATACTTTACCTTATTTATTAATATGCTACCAGTATAATGTATTGTAAATATGGTATCATACTCTGTGAAAACCTTCAGAAGCTTTTTTTTCCCCACTCAACACCATGTTTCTAAAATTCAGTTACGTTCATGTGAATCAGTACATTACCAATAGTTAACATTAAATACCTGTGTAAGACTGGAATGTCCAGATAGTAGGTTACATGATGGTTCAACTGTACAAGACAATGTCAGATTGCTACTTAAAGAGCTTACACTAATTTGCATTTCCACCTAACATGCATAAGTATTCCCATTGATTTACATTCTAAGACTAAAATAATAGGTATAAAATTATCTCCTTGTTATTATTATTCTGCAATTTGTTGTCATTGAAGGTAGACATCTTTTTGTGACTTTATTTTACATGTTTTCTTCTTTTGTGAAATGCTTGATCAATTTTTTGCCAGTCATTCTATTGAGTTTTTTGTCTTCTTTCTTTTTTTTTCCCACACAAATTACTTTTTATTATTAAATGCTATTGCCTCTTTACCATACAAGTGGCAGGAAAAATCAACAGCATTCAATGGCTAAAGAAACAGATTTTAGGAAAATAATATTTTTGCAGGGTCTTCTTTCTTTAATAAGTTATGGAATGTTTTATGTATACAGGATATTACTTCTTCACAAGTTATCTTCTTTCAGTGTGTGAACTTTCCACTTAACTTTTTTTTTTTTTTTTTTTTTGGTAAATAAGAACTTTTCATTTAAAGTGGTTAATTGATGAGTCTTTCTTTTAAGGAAAGATAATGAGGTCTTGTTTAGGGTACAATTCCCTAAACAGTCACAAAGTTATTCATGTATGATTTCTTATGAAAGAAATATTCATATTTAAAACTATGATTCATCTGAGTTTAACTTTTCAAAATCAGTTTAATTGCTATATAATTTAGTTCAGTAAAATATACATAATATTTATGGTTGGGTTGTACAGACTTTGACAAATGTATATGGTTTTATTATTGCCATCACAATTAAAGATATAGAATACCTTCATTGATAAACATGAGGGCTGTTTCCAGATTTTGATAATAATGAATAGAATTGCTAGGAACATTTTCCTGTGAACATGTATCTTCATTACTTTGAGGTAAATACATCGTTAAGTCATATGGTAGTTTATATCTAATTTCACCAAGTGCCAAATGCTTTACAATGTATTTTTGCCCATCAGCAATGTATCAGAGTCACTCGTCATGTTTCCCAGGGCTTGATTTAGCCCATTTGTATCTATTTTAGCCATTTTAATAGGTGTATAATAGTGACTCATTGTGCTCTGAATTAATTATCCTAATGACTGAAGAGGTTCAGTATATTTTCATGAACATACTTGTCATCTGTGTCTCTGCTTTGTAAAGCAACTGTTAAAATCCTTTGTTATATTTTTTCCTTGTGTTCTTTATATTATTATTAAGTTGAAAGAGTTCATTTCATATTCAAAATAACGGTTTCTTATTGGATATATGCACTGAAAATCTTTTTTTGTCAATTAACCTAAGACTTCAATTTTTATTTTCTTAACAGTGCCTTTGTAAAAGCCCAAGTTTGAAATTTGGCTGAAGTCCAATTGGTAAGTTTTTTCTTTTACTTTCATGCTTTTAGCATGCTACCTAACAAACCTTTGCTTAATCTAAGATCACAATGATTTTTCTCACAGATTATTTCCGAAGTGCGTTGTATTTTTTTTTTTTAATTTTAAGTTTTATATTTAAGTCTATGACCAACTTTGAGTATGATTAAGGTGTAGGCTTAGGTTAATTTATTCTTTTTTATTTTGTTTTATGCATGTGGATATCCAATATTTTCTAGACTCATTAAAGTATCTTTGCAAATTGTTTGGTTATGAATTTAACTTCTACGTAAACGTTGTCTATGCCTGGTCATCTAGTTGTGTTACACTCATCCTTGTTCTGTCTTTTTTACCAAACTGCACTTTCTTGATTAATAGCTGAAGCTTAAGTCCTAAACAGGTAAGTCTTCAAATTAGACACCTCAAGTCTACCAACCATCTTCTTTCAAAAAAATTGCTCTATTAAGTCCATTATTTTTTTAATGGACTAAAATCTATAAAAATTTTAGATTCAATTTGTCAATCTCTACCAGAAATCTTGCTGTAATTTGTACCAGCATTGCATTAAAACTAAATACCAATTTTGAGAAGATCTTAACAATATTTAGTACTCTAATTTATAAACACACTATGTTTCTTCATTTATTTTGATTTCAAATTAATTTTCTTTCTTAATGTTTTATCACCTTGTTTTGCATATAATCTCAAAAAGTGTGCTATTCAGGGTTCAACCAAGGAAGCAGAACCACCCGGAGATATATACTAACATACCCATTGCAAGGAATTAATTTATACAATCGTGGGGACTAGCTAGCAAAATCCAAAATCTGTAGGATAGACCACCAAAAAGACTGAAAGTATCATGGAGGGAAGGGTGGTACCCTCGGGCATGAGCTGGAGCAGTTGTCCATAGGAGAAATTTCTTATTCACATAAGCCTCAGTTCTGTTCTTAAGGCCTTTAAACTGACTGAATAATGTCTATCTAGATTATCTACAATCTGCACCCTAAATTGACAGTTTAGAAACATAGAGACCTTAGTGCTGAGAAGTCAACAGTGTCTGTATCCTAAATAACATGAGATTGTCACTAAGTGCACTTCCATCAGCAAAAATAAGATTAGAGGTGATGCTTGTACACTCTTGTACACTTGCCAGTTTTAGTGACTTCAGGTTGAAATCCATAAAATTGAGGAAGATAGACATAATATGCTCAGGGGATCTTGCAGAAAATGAGGAGCATGCACAATATTAAAAACTATAAACATACGAACTATTTGGTTGTGGATATACACACATGCAATTAAGTTTAAGGCATAGATTAGAGAACTTCTTTACAGTTGTTGAGTTTTTTCTTTTTGCATTTTATTGCCAAAGAAACTGGAGGATGGCTTGCAAAAGACAGTAATCGCACCAACTCTAAATCTATCTCTGAGGCCATAAACTTGTACCAGAATGAAAAAACTGGCAAAAACTACTACCATCCAAGGACATACCCTCCAATTTTCATTTCATGTATGATGAAAAAGAATATTACAAGTGGAAGAGTTATTCAGAGGGTAAGGTCATGGGTTATGAAGGCCATTGGACAAAAAGTGCTTCTCACAAGAGCAAAAACCAGGATCTAAAACAGAAAGTCACTTCACTGCCAGGGGAGGGGATGTTTGCAATTCCTGACAAATACAATTTCATTTTTGCTGTGGAACAATAACTGCTTTGTGTTTTATATTTTTTCCATTTTCATAATTTGTCTTTTTCCCTTTTTATAGGATTTCTACTTAATCGTTGTGCATTTGATACATGAGGGGAGGGGGATATTTTTTATATTCATGAGCAGGTTCTGCGATTATTAGAAGCTACACTAAAACAGGATGTGTAGGAATCCTGGAACTGGGCTGGGTACATATTTATTCTCTCATAGGCAGATGGCAATTATGCAGCACGTTGGTCCCCAGCGTCTGGACTGTACGCCATCACTGCCCTATCACCCCACACCACCCCATCAATCCATGGAAATACTGGAAAAATTGTCTTCCGCAAAACTGATCCCTGGTGCCAAAAAGGGTTGGGGACAATTCATGTAGAGCATATATAGATACCTAGATGGGTAGAAGAGCAAAACTGTGGCAAAGAATACACATCTTCCCTCAGAATACATAACCACTTTCTTGCCATTAATTCAAAGTCCTCTCTTTGCCATGAGCCAGCTGGGTACAGACCTGGCCTTCAGAAAACTTTATTTCCTAACCTCACTTACAGTTATTCATTCCCAAGTGAATAAGTTTGAAAGGATGGAATGTGATTGGAAGTGATTTGTAAAACTTCTAGACCACCTTTTTTTAAAAAATGAAGCTGTTCCCCCTGACTTCCTCCACCTTCCTGGTGGTAGAAAAATGTCAATGATTTGAGCCCTGGATCAAACAATAAAATCTATGTTTTAAGAAAAGCAAACTCAATACATCAGTCTGAGTCCAGAATACATTTATAGAAAAGAATCATATGGTAATCTATAGTCTATGCAGTCAGAGAGATAGCCTTTATTTGATTTAAACAACTGGGGAAAGAAAAGTTCAATTTTCATAAATACTAAGTAGGCCCTATCAGACCAAACCTCCTATAGATGACAACTCTAAATTCAAGATAAATTGTAACTAACCATCATTACATAATGAAACTGATAAATGAACTAGACAGACAGAGGGTTCAATTCTTGGGATTAAAAAGACAACAGGTACATCTATTGGGGGTGGGACACAACTATAGGATGGTCCTTATCTAACATAAGCAATCCATGTAACCTGGTTCTTTGCACTCTGAATGAATCCACAACAACAACAACAGCAACAACAACAAAATGTAACAGGCAGTGGAAGAGTTTCTTGTTATAGCTATTAGATTAGAGACTGTTCCCCAATGTCACCCCATAGAGTGGCTAACATAAGATTTGGATATAAACCCAAAATTGATTGTCTTGAAGAATCATAGAACAGAGTTTGGGCACCATACCATTGGAAACCATGGGGAGAATTCCCAGACAGGAATGAACCACAGAAAGTGGGCCAGACCTTCTGTGTATGAAATTTTCCAGAATAGCCAGATGTGATCCTTGAACTAAGGCTGTATTGAGCAGAATCTCAGGAACCTGACTAAAAACCCAAGCTGGGATATCAGAGTTTGGTTTCTGAGTTCAGACAAAACACTTTTCTGCTAAAACAGAAGGATATCGATAGCAAAATTCGATAATTTTAAAACAAATGTAAGATAACCTTGAATCTTTACAGCACATTATTGAAACATTCAAGATTCAATCTAAAATTACTAGACATATGAAGAAAAAGAAAAATGTGACTTGTATTCAAGAAATAAGATACATAACACATGTATATGTAAAAATAAAATAAAATAAAAAAATAAGATAATACACAGAGACCAACTGTAAGTACCTACTATGACTCTGTTCAAGGGCATTTTTATTTTAAAATAAAATACTCTAGGAATAAAACAAGTAAAACACTACAACAGGGAGATGGAAGATAAACAAAGTTGCACGTAGAAGTTCCATAATTAAAAATGAAAAACTCTGAAGTAATTAAAAATAATTAGTAATCACAAGAGCATATTTAAGTTAGCAGGAGGAGTTAATACAATAGAAGACTAATGCATAGCATTCATTGTGAAAAAGAGATAATAACAATAACAAAAGACTAAGAACATCAGGATCGGACGGGATAATATCTGATGCATCAATATCAATATAAGCAGAGTCCCAGAAGGTGAGGAGAGAAAATACGCAGCAAAAGTATATGAAAAGGTAATAGTTCAATCTTTTAAACCAGGTTTAAGCATGATATAGTGATTGTGATAAAAATCAAAATTAAATGAAAAATCTTGATGGCAACCAAAAGATATATATGGCTTTATAGGCCATGGATTATATATATATATATATATATAATGATCACTAGCTTCTCATCAGAAACAATGAAATGGCATTTTTTAAAGTACTGATAAACAGTAACAACAACTGTTCTGAAACATATCTACCCCCTAAAATTGTGTCAAGAATAAAGTTGAAATAATTTCTTTTTGGAGAGAATAAAGCCAGGAGAATTTGATGCCAGCAGATCCGCTCTGCGAAGAAACCTCAAGGAAGTTCTTTGGCTTGAAAGGAAATAATAACAGATGTAAATCTGAAAAAATAGCAGGAAAAAAATAGTAGTAGAAATGGTAATGATTTGGATAATTACAAAGTACCATTTTTCTTCTAATTTCTTTAAAATGTAAAACTTAAAATTCAAAATACTTAATGAGTCATTTACAACTTGCAAAACATATGCATGTAAGAACTGTGTGGTTGACTGGAGGAGATGAGTGAACTTAAACTGAAGCTTCTCAGGTTTTACTTGTAGTCATACAATAATAACTTTAAGGATAAAAATTAAACACCTTACAAGGGCAAACTTTAAGTGAAAATTTAAGAACATATATTGCAATATCGAATGCACAATGCATTGATTTTCTACCAATGCTGCAGCAAAGTAGCACAAGTGGGGAGTTTAAAACCACAGAAGTTTATCAGTTCACAATTCTGGGTGCCAGAAGTCAGAAATCAAGGTAGGAGAAGAATGCTTCCTTGGGCATTTCAGCTGCTGATAACTTCTGATATTCATTGGTTGGTAAATGGCATTCTCCATGAGTCTTCACTTCATCTTGCCTCAGTGCAGGTCCGAATTTACCGTTTGTATAAGGACATCAGTCATACTGGGTCAGGCCTATCCTAATTACCTCACCTACACTTGATCATCTGCAAAGACTGTTATTACCAAATTAAGATCACATCAGTAAGTCCCTGGGATAAGGACTTCAGCATCTTTTGTGCACAATTTATCATATTTGAAGCAACATCTGAAATAATGCAAAGTAGTGTACATAAACATCAATTTATCATTTAAATCAGAGTATTTTATTTATTTATTTATTTTTAGGAGAGTTTTTATTTTTGTTTTTTTGTTTGGTTAGTTTTTTAGAGACAGAGTCTTGCTTTGTTGCTCTCAGTAGAGTGCAATGACGTCACAGCTCACAGCAACCTCCAGCTCCTGGGCTTAGGCGATTCTCTTGTCTCAGCCTCCCGAGTAGCTGGGACTACAGGTGCCCGCCACAACGCCCAGCTATTTTTTTGTTGCAGTTCGGCCAGGGCTGGGTTTGAACTCGTTACCCTTGGTATATGGGGCCGGCACCCTACTCACTGAGCCCCAGAGTATTTTAGAAGCTTCTGCGTGGTTATTCTTATTCACTTTTTTATAGATCTAAACTCTGAGGTTTTGGAAAATTAAATAGCCTTCCAAAGTCTCATGGCTGACAGGTTTCTTACCTTCTTTGTAATTTCAAAAGGTACATTTTAATTATTACATTATATTCTTTAAACTCACGAAGATTATGTGTAGTTTGCTCAAGTTTATAGCCTTGGTTTTGGCTAACTAAAACTAGAGTGCAGGAATTTGGATTTTTAGGCCAGAGTTCTTTTCACCATAGCAGTCTGCTTTCTCTCTCTCTCTCCCTTAGTTTTCAGAGATCCATAACAATGGATGTTTAATGAACTTGATTAATTTTTCAAAGAAAGTGACTGTCACTGCAGATATAATTCACTTGGACTTCTGGTAGACTTTTGATACAATGCACATCAAAGGCTAATCCATAAGGTTAATATAGACAGAATTGGTGGAAAAATAATCAAATGGATAAACATTTTACAATGGGCTTAGTAATAGAGGGCAAAAGGTCTATAGAAAGTGGTGTTGGCTTAGGTTAAAAAGATTAATCAATGCCAAACTTAATCTACCTCATGCATCTATTACCTGGGAATGTTAAAAATGTGCTCTGTTCTAAAACAAACAAACAAAAAAGTTTTGTTGATGACAACCAATGAGTCTTCTAGGAAATCTCAGAAAATCATATAGAATTTAGGGCATTTATTAAGGGAAGGACAGTTAGCAATTAGACTGGAATTGAAAGATGTTCATAGAAAAACCATATATTACAGTTTGCTTGTGATGGTCATGGTTTATGTAAGTCATCCTTATGTAATTCTATTAATAGAAACCCCTTTCATACTGGTTTTATTCATTTACTATTTATTTATTTATTTATTTAGACAGAGTCTCAAATTGTCACCCTTGGTAGAGTAATGTGCATCATAGCTCACAACAACCTCCAACTTTTCCCTCAAGTTTTCAATTTTTAGTAGAGACAGGGGTCTCACTCTTGCTCAGGCTGGTTTCAAACTCATGAGCTAAAGCAATCCACCAGCCTTGGCCTCCCAGAGTGTTAGGATTACAGGTGTGAGCCATTGTGCCTGGCCCATACTGGTTTTAACAATGAATAACATGGTTACTCTACTAAGTGAACATTTACTATGCACTAAATATTGTGTAAACTATTTGCCAAGGTTTTAAAAATAATAAAAAGAAATGTATTATCAGTAAGCACAGCATGGTGTCCTACACTGAGATAGAAATCCAGAGATAGGAAACTTTATATTTGGATCTGTGTGGGCACTTCTTCCTATGACAACTTTGCCCATTATTAAATGAATGGATGGAATCAAATCACACAGAGCCCCATAACTATCTTTTTTTGACAATCTCTGTTTTCTCTGTTACCCTCAAATGCCTTGCACATTGCTAGTCGGTGAGTTTTTTTATGCTAAGAATGTTTCTTCTTTTCCCTAATCATATTGTGTCCGTTTGAAGGTTGTACTTACATCCCATTTCTTCTAGCAACACTTTCCCCTTTCTTAACTCAACAGTCAAGTGTATTCTGAGTGTCAAAGTGTATTCAATGATACATCTCATAATTTTCACTTGAGGTATCAGGAATGAGCTGCAGCTGGGAGACTTAAGCTTTATTTGGTCGTATATAATCATATGTCTAAGTGAATCATTGAATTTTTCTGGGTAAGGTCTTCACTCTGTGCAAAGATGATAACATTGCTTAAAAATGACTAACTAAACTTTACCAAATCCTTATATGAAAAACTCTTGCTGCAAATATTACAGATATTATTTTATTTATCCTTATAATACAGCCTATGACAGATAGTTTGGATTCTTTTCTTAACATATTGAGGAACTGAGGCTCAACCAAAGTAATGTGACTAAGATTCCTCAGTTAGTAAGTAATAGGAGGAAAACAGAATTTAAAGTTAAGCCCCTGCTATAAATCGTGATATGATATCAATTTTACATGGTCTTGCTTTCTTAAAGGGAATACTATTTCCTCTCAAGAGAGGCAATGTCTCCTATATCTTCTAGGATAATCATCAAAGAGACCTATTCATTTATTTGACATTTTCCTAAACTTTACCAGAGGAGAAGATCAAATGAATATGAAATCTAAAATGAGAACCCATGAGGCATATTAGTCAATGTGGAGGGAGGAAAAACTCACCTGTATCATGTAATTCTCTTATACCAGTCTTTTTAAAGTTAAGTTTCAAGAGGCCTGAATCCTAATTTTGGCTTCTACGTAATTTATGCATTTTCTAAAACCTGGCTCTTCCTTTTTCTGGGCTCAGTTTCTGAATGTTTAAGTGCAGAATATAATCCAGATCATCTGTAAGTGTCCTTGTAACTCTGAAGATCTAGAATTCTGTGGTCATATGCTTTCTCTGATCTTTAAACAATAAAATAAATTACTTGGTGATTATCAGAAACTTACTTGTTTTCCTTTGCCATTATAAGAACATTTCCATTAATTTCTGCAAGATCATCCAGACATTGGACCTGTGCACTTAGAACCATAAACTTGACTCATGAGTCCTGTTGAGAAGTCCTATTGTTCTGATTTTTCTTATTAATGTACAACCAAAGAACATGGGTCCTATTTGAAAGAATAACTAATGGAGCGTGGCCAAGAGATAGTCTAACATCGCCAGTCACAGAAGAATCACACATCATTGATAAAGCATGATGTTTCTCAAAGATTTAGATTCTAAAGGTGATGGTAAAATTAGCCATAATTAGATTTCCTCTTTATACCTATCTATCTATCTACCTACCTATCATCTACCTATCTATCTATCTATATCTATCTATCTCTTATTTATTCTATTTCCCTTAAAAACCTTCATTAATTTACTCCTTTAGTTTCCTCTTTACTTCGCCTACTAGAAAACTCAATACTAGGTTGTGAATTAAATTTTTATTTCTATTCTTAGCCAATTTAATAGCATAAATGGAAAAAAGTGTAAATGGTGGTGTGTAGTGGTTTAACAGGTTCAAAGCTTTCACCTCTATGAACAAAGGTTGTCAAAGCTGGCATGAAAGATCCACAAATTTTTCCTTAATTTTTCTTCTTCCAGCTCAGCATTCCGTCCTGCCTAGTTTGTGCCAAGGTAAGTCCTCACTCTCCTAGGCCAAACAAACTGCTTGAGTGTGTTTTGGGAGGGAAAAATAAGAAAGTGCAAAATAGATGTTAGGGGTAGGGAACTGTAAGTTTCTGTCATGTACAGCTTTAGGAGTTGTCTTTTAAACTATAATACACAGGCATAAACACAAAGACACACACACATAGGCATAGTACCGTTTGCTTTCCTTCCTTTTTAATTTCCTTCACAAACACATGCAATAATTTGAAATGTACTCACTTTATTTCTAAGCACAGAGTGTGGAACAGGGTAAGAAGTGAAAATTATCTCATTATTGAGAATAATTATACCTACAGATGGGTGAGAATCAGTTTTCTGAGTTGTTTCTTGGCTTAATTATGCTTTTCCTTTTTGATGTAAAGAAAATGACTCCCAGAATGTTTAGGCGATCTGCCTATACAACTCACTATTCCTTAGGATAAGAATGCAGAGGTGGGTGAGCTACTTGACCCTGTAACGTGTCCCAATTAGTTTTCTTCCACTTACTATCTGTGTGGGCAAGCCATTGAAGTTCTTTGTGTTTATTTTCTCCCCTGTAAAACTCCAATTTAAATAGTGTAAATTGCTAAAAATTATTTAGCGTAAATGAAATGAGAGAATCTGTGCAAAGCTTTTAGCATAAAGTTTGGCTGAAAGTCAGAGCTTAATAACTTTTCCCTAAGAATTAAGAAATGGTAGAGGCTGGTAAACAATTTGTCAGTGGATATATAAGTGCATGGACTTTGTCCTCAGTTTAGAGAAGGCGGCAATATCTGTGGACCTGGGAGACATGGGAAAGCATTTGCAAAGGAATTTGGTGTGATTTCTCAGACCAAGCATGCTTCTTTAGTAACATTTTTAAAAACTGCTGTCCAAGCTATTAGCTGGAATTGAAAGATACAGTGATGGTTAGAGGGCCTATTTAGTAAGAGCAGAAAAATGCACTGAAAGTGAATCATTTGTCTGGACACAGAAGGCTGAGTCAGTGAGAAAGGACTGTCACGTAGGCAGGTTGAGCAAAAGCCAAAAACATTGGGCAATGATTGTTCTAAGGGACGATTTCAAGCCAGGCATTGAGATTCTCTTTATGTCCCCATCTACTCCCAAGTTCAGAGTTTCTCAACTAGTCCTTAAGTTAGAACTTCAGGAAGAGTAGTACAGACTGGCTATGAGTGCCGGGAGAAAGCTAACTTGCCCTCCACTGAATTGTTGATGGCACCCTGAGATTTTTGTCCAATAAGTCTCATATGGTAGGGGAAAAACTATTGATTCAATATAACAGACAATGTGCCAAAACTCAGGACTCTTAATTGACAGAGAGACCTTTCCTCCAACATAGAGAGTTCTTCAAAGCAATAGAATTTCAAACAGACACCATCCATGTATACTCAAGGCAAATAGCAGGTACAGTTTTTTTTTCATTAAAGACAAGGCCTATTTTGAAGGTCTTTAACGAACTTCATTGCTTTGTATTTTGAGTTATATTAAAAGCCATTATTCAAACATTCACTTCCCTAGCTGAAATATGTAAAAACCATAGCTCAAGTCAAGGTAAAAATAGTAACAATAATAACTAATCAATAAATTGTTCTCTGTAGAAAACAATGTACTAGGTATTGCAGAGGATAGAAAACTGTATTTCAGTACAGCTACTTAAGCAGTGAGGGTGGGTAGGAAGAGAAGGTTTACATTATTAGAATATTTATTCTTTCTTCCCAAAGTATTAGTTATTGGCAATGGTGTTCCAGGCTCTCTTTCATCTCCCTAAGGATAAAACAATGAATAGACTCAGGCACTAGTCTCAAGGAGGACTGTTAGGTACTACAGATTTGGGAGGTCAAGAATGGTTTCTTGGAGGATATGTATCCCAGTGAGGAGAATAGGAGTAGAAGAGAACCTTTTTCCATTCAATTCATGTCATGACCAGAAAGGTAGGGCAATGATTTCTTCTGTCCAGAAGAGTCTGCAGAAAGTTCAAATCTCTACAAGGGTGAGGGAGGAGATGTGATGAGGTTAGTGAAGTAGGAAGTTTGCTTCGTCATACATAATGGGAGTTACTGGCATCCAACTCAGCCCCTGTTACCTGGCTGGTACACCCATTCTCCAGAGGCTGCATTGGCTACTAATGACACACAGATTTTCTTTCCTCAGATAATAAAAGTCTCTCTGACCACTGTAACCCAGAAAGTCACGCCTGCCCTCCGGGGTGCCTGAAGGCAAAGATTGATTGATATAAATGAAAATAAAAAGGCTGGACTCTAACCACAGTGCAGAAATAGGTGTGAGATGCAATTCATACTCCTGAGATGCCCTGGCTGGGAACAGACTGAAGTTAGATTCCAAATGAAAGGACACCTGTTTTGACTGCATCCTATCTTCTTTCCTTGTCCCTCCCCAACCCCTTTGTAGATTCTTTTATCATTTCACCCTCAATAAACAACTTGTACACCAATTCTCAATTCAAGCTTGGCTTCTGGGAAACAAACCTAAGGCACTACTAACTACATTTTGTTTGTTTGTTTGGTGTTTTGCTTCCTTTCTCAAATCTAGTTATTTACTACAGCCCTAAAAATTCATTTATATGTCTTAATTGGAATAAAATACGGAATATATTCACCTTGTACTCTTTGATTTATATGCATACATCATGTTTTCATCCTACAGAAGCAACACCTGTTTGATCTGATTGTATTTATTTTCTTAAAGAAAAAAATCAATTCTTATTATGTTAATAACTTTGATATCAAAATTTTCCTTTAAAATATTCTGGTGTTGGTGATTTTCAAAGTTTTTATGGCCACTCATTCCAACAAAGAGGATATGGTATTAACTTACAAAAAGCATATTTTCTCTTACACACTGACTACTGGGCCTACTAGTATCTATTAGCCAGAGGAGGAAACTGGGAGGGATTCATATTAAAAGTCATGCCACAGACTCGTGGAACCCACCCTACGATCAGAGTCTGCAGGTTCCCAGTCCTATGCATCTTCCATCACCGCAGGTGTTCGTGCTTGCTACTTTTTTTAATTTCAATTTCATCATCCTGTCTTTCCTTGAAAGCATTTTGATCCCTACTTGTCCAGCTCAGTGAAGCCAATGGTTTCACCCTGTCTACCCTGGAGACATTATGGAAATAAATTAGTAGCAAATCTAGTCCAAAAGCCAAATTTCTCTCAGCAGCTATCACAATGCAAGTGGCCCCTAGGAGTAGAAAAAAATCCTGTGATGAATGTATGTTCATATAAACATCCAATGGAAACTTCAAGAAGGCTCAAGGATTTCTATCATCGAAACACTTTTAACTCCACAGTTTTTTCTCTTGTGCGGAGTTGGGACAATACTTAGGTAGGCTGTTGGAGTTTCCTTTGTCCTAAATTAAGACAGTATTTTTTCCAATAACAAGATTGCCACATATGCATTAACACCTATTACCACTAACCTTCCAGCAACAAGTTATGACTTATGCATTAATTGTCACGATGACATGGGAAGCCAAATGGTCAATGAAGGGCATGGGTAGAGACATTGTTTTAAGAAGCAAAGATACAGAGCCTGAAAATTTTATATCTAAGCCACCTTGTTTCTAGAGCGCTAATCATCGTTGTTTGAATGTCTCTTGTGTGTCTAGCAGAATGTGCAGGGCTACGACAATTGCAGAAGCTGTATATTGCATGTCTATTCTAATATTATAAACCCACGCTGTGGCACATAGCACTCAGTAAATGTTTATTCACTCAATGTTTGAATTTTACATTCTATTTTAAGACTAACAAGTATGTCGAACACAGTGGAAGACATCATCATCTAGAAATAAATTATTTTTCACTGATTCATAATTGTAGAGAAAGGAAATGTTCTTCTAAAGACAAAGTTTATTTGAAGGAGAAAAAGCTTCAGGGAGAGTTGGCTTAATCTTGAGCTATGCCACTAATTCCGTACGTTGAACCAGAAAATGATTTAACTTTTGCAGTTTCCAGTTTCCTGAATGCAAAATAAGGGGTCAGGCCAGGTGATTGAGTACCATGGCTCCTTAAATATTTTTTTTGGCAGAAATTTTAATGGTTTCTTGAAACTTTCGTATTTTCTGAATTGAATTAAATTTCTGACAGTATGTAGAACTTTCCCTGGCCCTAAAAAGAACTCTGGGGTTTGATTTCCATTGAAACATCTTCTAAGGGAAGTGTGCATTTCCCCTATATATAGAATTTGGTGACGGGCAGGTTGCCTAAAAAGATATTTCACAGCAATTAGTTTCTTTCTTTCTTTTTTTTTTTTCCTTTTTAAACTCCCTGACAGAGGGTTTTGGAGCCCAGAGGCAACTTTCACTGGGATAAAAATACTCTGCACTGTCAGGGGAAGATATTCTTATATAACATGCACTGATTTCTTTCTCCCATTTTGCAAGTACTCCGAGGAATGGCAGGGTTTTCTGCCCTCCCCGAGCAGGTCAACATGCATTCTAGCTTTACTCCCTTGTCTGATATAACCAGAACAATGCTGAGTTCAGCTATTCTCTGGTTAAATTGCTAAAGAGAACACCAGGTCAAGGGTAAAGATTATTTTTATTTTATTCCTAAGTGTTTCTTTCAAAAATAATATTGTAAAAATAACAAAAACATTTTACGAATACAATCAATATTTCTCAACTGGGGGTGATTTGGTTTCTCCTAGGGGACATTAGGAGAGGTCTAGAGACATATTTGTCACAATTAGGTAAACAGTGCTGGCATATAACAGCTAAAGGCCGGGGATATGATGAAACCTGCTACATTAGGCAAGATGCCCCTTACTAGATGGCCTAAATTCAGAGTTGAGAAAATTTGCATTTAAGTTAATAGTTGCATAAGAATTGTGGAGTCAGTCCCTGTTGCCCCACATAAACAAATATATTAAACAAAAATTTGGTGGGATTAGTCCCCGATTCCCCTTTGGAATGCGTCTTAAATTTAAACCATATATATGTGATATATATATTCTGACTAAATAGTTGATTTTATTTCCTGTTAAGTCTTTTCTTAATTTCCTTCATAATTAAATATGAATTATATAGTTATAATTATAGATTATATGTAATTTACCTTGGCCTTATTTTTATTAATATCACATTACAAACATTTTCACACATTAATTGCTATCTAATTTTCACTTTTTTAAGTTCAAAATATTACAGGGGTACAAGGAACTCTTGTTACATGGGTCACTTTAGCAATGCTTGAGTCCAGGGTTAAAAGTGTGCCCATCACCCAGTATTCCTTGTGCTGTTAGGTAGATTTTTGCCCATCGCCTTCTCCACCCTGCTTGATTTCCACTGTGTTTTACTTCTCTCTGTGCATAAACAGGTTCAGTTTCAATTTTTAATAGCAAGTTCATGCGTTGTTTCTTGGATATTCTATAGATAATTTGCTTAAAATAGTGGTCTCCAGTTCCAGCCATATTGTTGCAAAGGCATATTTCATTTGTCTTCATGGTTGAGTTTGATTTCATGATATGTGTGTGTGTGTTTGTGTGTATGTATTTTGTTGATTCACTCATGAATTAACAGGCACTTCCACATATTTGCAATTGTGAATTGTGCTGTAAGAAACCTTTGTGTGCAGGTGTCTTTTTGATAAAATGTCTTTTTTTTTTTTTTTTAGCAGTTTTTGCCCAGGGCTGGGTTTGAATCCACCACCTCCGGCATATGGGGCCAGCACCCTACTCTGTTGAGCCACAGGCGCTGCCCCCGATGAAATGACTTTTTAACTTTGCCTAAATACCCAGTAGTGAGATTGCTGAATGAAATGGTAGGTATGCCTTCAGTTCTTCGAGGAATCGCTGTACTGATTTCCAGAGAGGCTGTACTGATTTGAAGTCCCACCAACAGTGTATACATGTCCCTTTGTCTCTGAAAATCCATGCCAAAATCTATTGTTTTGAAATTTTTCATAAAAACAATTTTAATTGGGTTAAGGTGGTATCTCATTGTTGTGTTAATTTGCATTTCCTGGATGATTAATTACATTGATCATTTTTTCATGTTTTGGGGCATTTGTTGATCTTCTTTTGAAAAGCTTCCGTTCATGTCTTTTGTCCACTTTTTAACTTTTTAAAATTTTTCTTGCTGATGTGCTTTGAGTTCTTTGTAGATTCTGGTTATTATAATCAGATGTGGGGCTTGCAAATATTCTATCCCGTTTTGTATATTGTCTATTTGCTCTGATGATTATTTCCTATAACTGTGAAGACTTTTTAAATTAAAACAACTCTCATTTCTTTCTTTTTTTTTTTTGTTGCTATGATTGACATTGGGGTCTTCATAAATTCTTTGCATAGGCCAATCGCTAGTAGAGTTTTTCCAACATTTTTGTTGATAATTCTTAGGATTTTAAGCCTTACATTTAACTCTTTCATCAATTTTGGATTATTTTCTGTGAGTGGTAAGAGATATGGATCTGTTTCAATCTTCTGCATGTTACCATCCAATTTTTCCAGCACCATTAATTGAATACAGCTTTTTTTTTCTCCCAGTATATATCATCTGCACTGCCAAAGATCAATTGGCTGTGTGAGGATGGTTTTATATCTGGGTTCTTTATTCTGTTCCATGGGTCTGTGTCTCTATTTTTGTGCCAATACTATATTGGTTTCGTTATTTTTGCCTTATTGCATAGTTTGATTTTTGGTACAGTGATGCCTCCACATATGTCCTTTTTGCTTAAGATTGCTTTGGCTATTCAGCTTCTTTACTGGTTTCAAACAAAGTATAGAATTTTTTTTTCTAGGTCTGTGAAATATGATGTTGATATTTTGATGGGGATTTCATTCAATCTGCAAATCACTTTGAGTAGTATGGACATTTTAACAATGTTGATTCTACTGATCCATGAGAGTGATACATTTTGTGATTTGTTTGCACCATTGCCATTCATTATGATGCTGGTTATTGTTTCGTCACATATGGCTGTTAAAATTTTGAGATATGTGCTTTCTATGGCTAGTTTGTTGAGGATTTTTATATTAAAAGGCTGCTTAATTTTGTTGAGTTCTTTTCTTCATCTATTGAGCTGATCATATGCTCTTTTTTTGCTTCTAATTATGTATTGAATCACATTTCATATGTTTGTTGAACCATCCTTTCATCCTTGGGATGACTCTCACTTGGTCCATGTGGATTGCTTTTTGATATACTGTGGAATTCATTTTTCTAGTATTTCATTGAGGATATTTACACCTATATTCATAAGGAATATTAGTCTGTCTGTGGTTTTCTCATTGTGTCTTTTACAGACTTGTATTAAAGTGAGACTGGCTTCATAGAATGAACTGGGTAGGATTCTTCCTTCTCAATGTTGTTTAATGACTTCTGCAGTATAAGCACCAGCTCTTATTTGTAATACTAATAAAATTTAGTTGTGAATCTACCTGGTCCATGAATTTTTTCACTGGAAGATTTTTTTGTTGTTGTTGTTACTGCTTCAATCTCTTTGATCATTATTGGTTTGTTCCAGATGTTAATTTCTTCCTGATTGAGTTTTGTGAGGTGGTGTGTTTCTAGAAATTTGCCCATTTCTTCTAAATTTTTTAATGTTTTGTGTAGAGAATTTAATAGTATTCACAGGTAATATTTTATATTTCTATGGATCAGTAATATCTCCTTTTACATTTCTGATTGATCTTATTTAGATCCTTTTTCTTCTATTCCTAGTTAACCTAGCAAGAGTTCTATCAGTTTTGCTTATCCTTTCAAAAAACTCAATTTCTGTTTCATTCAAACTTTGTATTTTTTGTTTGTTTGTTTGTTTTGTGTTTCATTTAGTTTTGCTGTGATCTTGGTTATTTCTTTTCTTCTGCTAGCTTTGGGTGTGGTTTATTCTTCCTTTTCTGGTTTCTTGACATGTGTAGTTAGATAACTCATTTGTTACCTTTCTGTCTTTTTGATGGACAAGTTCCTGTAGGACTGCTCTTTTTTCCTTTTTCTTTCTTTCTTTTTTTTTTTTTTTTTGCCAGGGCTGGGTTTGAATGCCTCTAGCATATGGGGCCAGCGCCTTACTCCGCTGAGCCACAGGCACTGCCCCTGTCCGACTGCTTTTGCTGAATCTTACAAATATTGATGGTTTATGCTAGAGGAATCTTTTGATTTTCATTTTAATTCCTTTTTTAACCCAATAATTATTCAGTAGGAAGTTGTTGAATTTCCAACTTTGAGTGTTGAATTGAGTGTTTCTCTTGGACTTAATTTCTAGTTTTTTTCCCCACTTTTCTCGAAGACATTTTTGAATTTGTTGATACATGTTTTGTGGCCTATGATGTGATAAATCCTGTAGAATATTCCATGTGCTCATGAGAAGAATGAATTTTTAGTAGTAAAATGTTCTATAAATGTGTGTTATGCCAATTTATTCTAGAGTTCTGTTTGAGTCCAATTTATTTATTTATTTTCTGTTTGGGTAATTTGTTCAGTTCTGTCATTGTGGTGCACAGTCCTCAGCATTTATGATGCTGCTGTTTATGTCTTTGTTTATATTTAATATGGTTTGCTTTATGAATCCTGTGTTAGGCACCCTTGTGTTAGCTGCTTAAGTATATTGGATTATTGTGTCTTCTTGTTAAATTGTTCTCTTTACCATTGTATAATGACCTTCCATGTCTTTCTTTACTATTGTTGAATTAAATTTAGGTTACATCTGATAGGAGGATGGCAAAAAAGCTTTCTTTTGGTTTTCATTTGCATGATATATATATATATATTTTGCATCCCTTCACCTTGAGTCTGTATGAGTCTTTTAGATGAATTTCCGGGAGGCAGCATACACTTGGCTTACAATTTTTCTTCCATCAAGCCAGCATGTTTCTTGATTAAGACATTTGAATTGTTAATGTTGATAGATAGAATTGATATGTCTGATGTTGCTCTATTCCTCTTGCTGAATACTATTTATTTCTTTGTTTTGCCCCCTATATGATCTGAGTATTAGCTTTTGGGTGGTCTCATAGTGTTTGACGTCTATTGGGCTGATCCATGTATAATATATTTCTATGTTTTTCTAATCTAGCATTCTGGTTATCTCTGTCCCTCTCTCAGAAAAGAATCCCACCTGGGTTGTGCAGGCTCTGAAGTCACACAGGACTCACTAGTCCCCAGTGGCTTGTAGAGTCTGGAATAGAGTTGGTAAATATTTGTGTAGGAATGAACAAGATGAAAACTCAGAAACTTGGGCCCCCCTGGGGAGGACAAAGAAGCACAATGAGTGGACAATGTAGTGCCTGCTGTCTGAGTTCAGATTTGTGGTGACAGGAAGCACCCAAATGGGCTGGAAGCCTGGTGCTTTGTCCTCAGGAAGCTCCCAGTTCACAGGAGATGGCAACTTTGGGGACTTTGAGGGTAGAAAGTTTCTCCAGCAGCTCAGGGTCCTGTCGACTGCCAGAGATGCAAGGGAAGGAGAGAAAAACCACTCCACTTACCCTTTGCAGTGGACTTCAACTCTTAGGGGTTAATCTCTGGTGATATCTGGTGCCTCATTATTATGTTCCACAACTTCATCCATAAAACTCTCTTGTATGTAAAGTCTCCATCTTTTTTTAATGCTGCATAGTAATCCATGGTAAATATATACCACAATTTATTGATCTGTTCATGGGTCGATGGGCACTTGGGCGTTACCTCTTTTATGTTTACATGGATGGAGCTAGAATATATTCTTCTTAGTAAAGTAGCTCAGGAATGGAAAAAAAAATCCAATGTACTCAGTACTACTATAAAACCAATTTATAATCTCTCATACTTTCATATGACAGATGAATCACAAGTATAGCCCAGGATGAAGAAGGGAAGGGGAGGAAAATGGAAAGGGAGGGAGGTGGTTCAATAGAGAACGGCTTAATGGTGGGATCTCACCTATGAAGCATATTGCAAGGGTACAAAGTCAAATCTATCAAGTATTGAACACAAATGTCTTAACATTGTGATTAAGTAAATGAGGTGAAAGCTATGTTAATTAGTAGGATGTAAGCATTCCAATTTGTGCAAATAATCAACACACTGAATCCCACAAAGGCATAAATGTATTCATGATCTATGTATATATGACTTAATAAAGAAAAAGAAGGAAAAAAAACTCTTTTGTATGTTCTTTTTTTCTTGGAATTATACCTGATCTATGGTTGTTTATTTCTGAGACAATTTGACAGCTGGGGTCTCTAATTATCTGTCTGGTCTCCTCTACCTCAACTTTTATTTTAATGGCTGCATAAGAATCTATTGGGTTGATTTGTCACAATATATATAACGACACTCCTCTACATTTGATTATTTAGACTATTCTCTATATTTTCCCTTTTTAAAATAATTTGTTATGATAAAGTTTCCTGGATGTAAATTACTGTGTCATCAATATGATTGCTTCTAAGCTTTTAGCTTTCCAAAGCTTGCTTTTTTTTTCCAGTTAATATTGAAAACTGAAATATATTTTCACTAATTTCACCAAGGTTACTTAAAAGTAAATAACAATGACATGACTCAAATTTAAGTCTCATGTGTCCTATAGAAATGCTATTTGAATGAACAAAGCTAAAAACATTACCTTATTACCTTTTTCTCTTCTCTAGAAATATTTTTATTTTCCACATAAAAAGGAAATGTGACTACAATCCCTTGTTTCCATCTCCTTACTTTCACAAAGAAACGTATATATTACAAAGTTCCATGAAGATTCAGGATTGAGCACAATACGACATGAGACATTTAACATATCTCTATAGTTCTGCTTCAGATCTTCAAAGAAATAAAAAAAAGAAGGAAACAGGAATCATTCAGTTGCCCAGTTTTGGGAATAAATAATGGGTGATGTATGAGTTTAAATCATTTTTTGCAAGATTGATCCTTTTTCCCCCTTCAAACATAACTTTTTAAATATTCTAACATTTTAGTCTTCTGAGTCTTCCTTCTTAATTCTGCTCCCCACCATCTATATTAGCTATACTCGTCCAATGCCAGAACATAGTGAAGTGTCTCTTTTTCCTTGAATTATACTTTTCTCCTTGATTAATGAAATAACCCAATACACAGTGTTGAGAAATGCTCCAGAGACAAAGTTAATGAAGGCTCGGAAAGCATTGAAAAGATAATCAGTCAACCACCAAGAAAATTATGAAAGCTAGCCCAGAGAAAGAGAAATTTTATTTAATTCTTAGCATTTTTGTTCAATCCTATCAACTCCTTGTTAGTGGGAGTTGATAGTTGATAGTTAGTGGAAGTTGATTCTCTATGTAACAGAATGGACTCTCAAGTGGAGATAGCATACACAGAAATTCAAATGGATATAGACAAATCCAGCATATCTTTCAAAATTTAGCACAAAATCCTCCCTTTATAGGGCCATTTCTATTCCTCCAAGTACACAATGATCTGTCTTTCTGTCTTTCTTAGCACATGAAGACCTCAGAGAATACCCCTTTTTGGAGAGATCCTTTATTTTCTACTTTTTAATTTTATACCAAATGATAGTATCTTTTATGGAAGGAGACATGGCCAATTACTTTACCCATCCCAAATATGAACTGATACAATGTATTAAAGATAATAGGTGCTTATTAAACAGTTTTAATAAAATCACAAAGGAATCACTGTTTACCAGTTAAAGGATGTCAAGACTACTGACCTTTCTATTATGTAGATTATATTTGTAGATCCATGAGTTTGTGTGATGTTTGCTGAAAGTAGAATGTTCTGATTCCTACAGCTTTTGATTTCACTCAAAAAATCAATTTCTCCTCTGTCAGTGAAGAGGAGAAATATGAATGGACATGGATTGCCTTAGTTATCTGTTGTTGCACAGCACCCATCCTCAAACCTAGTAGCTATAAAAAATAAACATCTCACAGTTTCTTTTTTTTTCTTTTTTCTTTTTATTGTTGGGATTCATTGAGGGTACAGGAAACCAGGTTACCCTGATTGTATTTGTTTGGTAAAGTCCCTCTTATAACTGTGTCTTGCCCCCAAAAGGTGTGTCATGCACCGAGACCCCACGCCCCTCCCTCCTTCCCTCTCTGCTCTTCCTTTCCTCCACCCCCCTTAGTGTACTAGGTCATTAATTGTCCTCATATCAAAATTAAGTACATAGGATTCATGTTTCTCTATTCTTTTGATGCTTTACTAAGAATATTGTGTTTCACTTCTGTTCAGATTAATACAAAGGTTGTAAAGTCTCCATTTTTTTAATGACTGAATAGTATTCCATGGTATACATATACCACAGCTTGTTAATTCATTACTGATTTGGGGGACAATTTAGGCTATTTCCCATTTTGGTCATTGTAAATTGAACTCTGATAAACAGTCTAGTGCAAGTGTCCTTATGGTAAAAGGATTTTTTTCTTTCTGGATAGATGCCCAGTAATGGGATTGCAGGATCAACTAGGAGGTCTAGCTTGAGTTCTTTGAGGGTTCTATATATTTTCTTCCAAAAAGGTTGTATTAGTTTGCAGTCCTAGCAGTGGTATAAAAGTGTTCCTTTCTCTCCACATTCACCCAGCATCTGCAGTTTTGAGATTTTGCAATGTGGGCTATTCTCACTAGGGTTAAGATGATATCACAGGATGGTTTTGATTTGTATTTCTCTAATAATTAGGGACAATGAGCATTTTTTCATATGTTTGTTAGCCATTTGTCTGTCTTCTTTAGTGAAGGTTCTATTCATCTCTCTTGCCCATTGATATATGGGGTCGTTGGCTTTTTTCAAGTGGATTAATTTGAGTTCTTTATAGATCCTAGTTATCAAGCTTTTGTCTGATTAAAAATATGCAAATATCCTTTCCCATTGTATAGATTGTCTATTTTTTTTGTTGTTGTTGTCTCCTTAGCTGTACAGAAGATTTTCAGATTAAGTAAGTCCCATGTGTTTATTTTTGTTGTTGTTGTAATTGCCATGAAAGTATTCTTCATAAAGACTTTCCCCAGGCTGATATCTTCCAATATTTTTCCTATTCTTTCTTTGAGGATTCTTATCTTTTCATGCCTTCAATTTTAGTCTGTTATCTATCTTGAAAAAATTTTTGAGAGTGGAGAAAGGTGCAGGACCAGTTTCAGTCCTAAATTTCTGTTGTTGTTGTTGTTGCTACAGTTTTTGGCTGTACTGGGGCCTGGTTTGAATCCACCACCTCCAGTATATGGGTCTGGCTCCCTTCTCCTTGAGCCACAAACGCCACCCCAGTTTCAGTCTTTTACATGTGGATATCCAGTTTTTCCAGTACCATTTATTGAATAGGGATTCTTTCCCTAGGAGTATGTTCTTGTTTTATCGAAGATTAGGTGGCTGTAAGATGTTAGTTTCAGGTCCTGGTTTTCTATTCCATTCCAAATGTCTATGTCTTTATTTTTGTACTATTATCATGCTGCTTTGAGCCACTATGTCTTTGTAGCACAGCCTAAAGACTGGTATGATGAAGCCCTCCCCCCCACTTTGTTTTTATTACTAAGAACTGCCTTAGCTATATGGGTTTTTTTCTGGTTCCATACAAAATGAAAAATTATTTTTTCCAAGTCTTGAAATTATGATGTTGTTATTTTAATAGGGATAGCATTGAATTAGTAGATTGTTTTGGAAAGTATAGACATTTTAACAATTTTGCTTCTTCCCAGTCATGAGCATGGTATGTTCTTCTATTTTTTTTAAATATCCTCTGCTTGGTTTCTTTCTTTCTTTCTTTCTTTCTTTCTTTCTTTCTTTCTTTCTTTCTTTCTTTCTTTCTTTCTTTCTTTCTTTCTTTCTTTCTTTCTTTCTTT
>CAUYON010100098.1:0-19278 GCA_963573935.1 Arctocebus calabarensis | reverse complement strand
GAATCACTTAAGCCCAAGAGTTGGAGAGCACTATGAGCTTTGACACCGGGCACATAGTGAGAAGAAGAAAAAGAAGAAGGAGAAGGAGAAGGAGAAGGAGAAGAAGAAGAAGAAGAAAGGGGGAAGGGGGAAGGGGGAAGGGGGAAGGGGGAAGGAGGAAGGAGGAAGGAGGAAGAAGGAAAAAGGAGAAGAAATCTAAACTGAGTTTTGGAGTTTGGATTGGAGTATGTCTAAAAGTATGTATCTCAGTAACCGGAAGAACATATATAAAGTCTTTGTGGCATTGAAGGTACGGCAATTTTAAAGAAATCTAAAATTTCACTGTGACAGCAGCACAGTGTGCAAGTCCCATTTGTATACATGAAACTGCCCATTCCTATTAATATCTCATCTCTACATTTCTTATGTTACCAGTTATATAGATTCTATCTTAAGTTGAATACCATAATATATACCATAATCAGATTGAATACCATAATTATACCATAATCAGATTGAATTTGTATGTTATTTTGTTTGTGGGTAATGTGTGCTATTTCTTCACTTTTCAAATAAAGGGAGATACAATACTATCTATTCTTTCATTCTCCCTATTGAGTGAAAATATCTCACGTCAAAACAATTATATATCTAATTTCTAAATTGAAAGGTTAGATTTGAACTTGGAATAGGCATAGAGGTTGAAAGGGATTCAAAGCCAGTTCTGTTACAGTCACTCATTGTAAGTGATTGATATATAAGTAAACAATTAGCAGGTGAAATTAGAGAGTGTAGTCTCCACGGGGTGGGGGGGGAGAACAACTATCAGTAGAAGCTCTTACTGCATTTTAAAATGCTGTTTTGAATGATTGATTTCCTAAGACTTAATGGTGGGGACACAGAAAGGAGGCTGGATCTCTTTAAGGGCATTTAAAAGTAGTACATAACACAAGGCTTTTTGTGATTGCTCAGTGCTACTGATATGATAAATGTCCTTCAAAACACTCAATCTGTTATTCTCAGTGGGTTTGAAAGACATTGAAAATTAGTCTTAACAAAGAGCAAAAGTGCCAGGATGAGAACTGTTGAGCTGCACCATTGCACAGGGTCTTGAAACTGCCCCTTTGCTGATCCAGCCTGCTGCTGTACTCCACACGACTTTAACAAATTGCACCACTCTACTCAAATGTACCTTCTATAAGTATGAACGAAAAGCCTTATCTTCTCTCAAAGCAGATTTTCCCCAGGGTAAAAACAAAAGAGCAATGCTTGTTATTTTTCACAAATATCACAAATGAAACAGGAAGGAAATTAAAGTTTTCCAGATCGTAGTTGAAAAGCCTATACTGACAAGTATTATTGAATTCATGTTTCTGAGTTCATGACAGAGTTGAAACAGAGAGACATTATCATTAGATTGACCATAACTTTACAGATCAAAAACCTGAAGTCCGCAAAACAAAATAAGCAGCATAAAGTCCCGCAGATGACCTGTTAGTCATTACTGGAATTCCACTCTTATTTTGTGTTTTGTTCATGTGTATGTGTGTTTATGGGTGTGTCATGATGTTTGTACGCCCACCATATATAATTATGCTTCCTATCTTCAACTCATAGGAAGAGTTTCTGGAAAAGTCATTTCTTAAAACATCCTGACTTTTAAAGAAATATAAAATCATTTGTGGATAAAATTCCAGATTTCATTGAAAAAAGTCATAGCCTGACCCAAAATTATGTATTATTCACCATGCCAGTTGGCATGGGGTTTTAGAGGCATTATCTCAATCTTTGCTCCCAGTAACTCTGTCAAGCAGGAAGTTAGTTTCGACTTCATTTTTTTTTTCTGATAAGGAAATTGTGGCTTAGAGAGTTTAAGTAATTTGTCAAACGTTACATAGCTGGCAAGCAATAGAGATGTTTTAAAACCCCAGCCTATGTTCTTAACCATAGAACTCATCAACATTACTATAAAGGTGCCAGAACAGAGAAGCCTGTGGGATTCTATATGGAACATATATAGACCTGGCTTGGGATTCAGGGCAGGCTTGTAGAGGAGAGGATACCCAAGGAGTCAAAGGAATTTAATTTAATTTAATTTTTTAATTGTACAATTTTTATTTTCTATCTTAAAATATGCTTAACATTAAAGCATTAAAATAAACTTTACAAAATTGAAAGCCTTCCCTTTGTAATTATTTATTGAATCATAACTGTGTACATTAATGCATTTAGGGGTACAATGTGCTGTTTTGATCTACAATGGAGAATGTTTACATCTAACTGATTAACATAACCATTTGTTTGCTTATTTATTTGTTGTGGCAAAAACATTCCTACTCTATTCTTAATAGAATGTTTATTGCAGCCCAATTCGTAATTGCCAAGTCATGGAAGCAACCCAAGTACCCATCAATTAATGGGTTAACAAATTGTGGTAAATGTACACCATGGAATACTATGCAGCCATAAAAAGATGGAGACTTTACATCTTTTATGTTTACCCGGATGGAGTTAGAACATATTCTTCTTAGTAAAGTATCTCAAGAATGGAAAATAAGTATCCAATGTATTCAATACTACTATGAAATCATTATGTAGTCACCTACACATTCATAGGAATAGTAACACATAACTGTAGTCCAGAAAGAAGGAGGGAAGAGGAAAGAGGGGGGAGGCCAGGAGGAGGGAGGGTTTTGGGGGGGATCCAATCTAATGTGCATAATGCAACGATACATTTCTATTTTATTTTATTTTATCTTTTGAGCTGAGAAGTTTGTGGAAGGATAGAGAGATGCAAGAGAAAAGAATGAATTTCAGAAATTCAAAAATGATCCTTTTATACCAGTATAGTTTGTGGGGGATTCAGGGGAGTGTAGCAAGAAAGTGAGATGATAAGTAGGCAGAGGTCAGAGTAGGAACAGTTATAAGATTTCTGTTTTATCCCAAAGTCCATGAAGGTTATTGAATTCCTTTAAAGAGGTATTTTGCAGCTGCCCATGTTTTTTGGAAGATCATTCTAGTAGTACTATAGAAGGTAGAGTAAAGGAGTGATGGACCTGGTTATTATAAATAATCACCACCCAGCTGGGTTTGTGGTTGGGGGAACTGCTGAGCGTCTTAAGTCCAGATTGGCTTGAGCAGACTCTGAATCTGAGCATTTTCTGATATCCTGAGAGCTGTGGTGAATCATTTTGGGCAGATCTGTGGTGCCACAGTCCATTTACTTTGCATCTTTAGACATTTGTAGGAGATTGGCTTAACCCTAGGGAAATCTGACTCAACACAAAATATACTGTCAAATCTATTTTTTCACTTGGGTTTACAAGAAATTGAGTTAGTAAGCAACATGCCATGTATTGCAATTTGAGTGTGAATAGAAAACAGATTTTCTTTTAACGTTACTTATCCCTGCAAGGGAATATATCAAATAATAAATAATATTTTGTTGCAGTTTCTCTCTTTAGCAATGTTGTGGTCTATATATTTTTTCACTATAATTAGTCTTTCATCTTAAACAGGGTGATAATTCATTGCATGCCATCCAGTTTGAAGTTCTGTTGTTGTTGGTAAGGAAAGCTTATCTTAAGGAAAAAGGGGGGAAAGTCTAATTTGCTAGAAGAGAACAGAATATAAAAATAACATTATCCATTCAGTTGGATTGAAATCTTGGCAGCTGCTCTTCAAAAATGTTGCTGACATGGTTTATATTATATTAAAATTCAGAATTGCTGCATTTTCATCAGTTTCTCTGTCTGCAGCTGGCATATCAGGCTGTCAGCATCTTGGGAATTATAAGCCTATGTACATTGTAAGAATGTTCTTTTAAATGGACATTTTTATAAGCATGTTTGCTAATTGATAGGCTGTGGTATTTTAAAATGTAAACTTATGTCATGAAAAATCATAATTCTTTAAAGTGTAAGTAGAAAATATGAGTGGGATTTTCTTCTCTCAATTTTCATAAGGTTTGCTTAAAAGAAAAAGAGTTCCTCTGGGATGATTTTTAAAATATCTTTTAATTTTTAAAAGCTTTGATTATTTCAACGGGGAGAGTCATTAAAAGATAGATTTTGCATGATGAATAATCCAAAAACCTAACTTCTTTCAAAATGGGTATAAAGAATCTTCGATGCCCATAAAAATGCTACTAAATAAAATATTTGCAATCCATGATACTTTAATAATACATAGTATCATTTTCATACACTCAGTGTCAAGTATTAAACACATAAACTTCTACTAATACACAGTTTGGAGAATGTTAGATTTTAATGTATTGTTAGTGTATTTTTTCAGTGAATAATTCAGAGTTTTTCTGAAACCATAATCAATTCTAAGAACTCGCAATTTCATAAGGATTTCAATAATGTTAAAATATGTATGCTTCCACGTGGATCCCAGAGATATTTATAAGCACTTATGTGGTTATGATGATAAAACCAAATTAACATATTCATATCAAATTTAGAGGATCCTTAAAAATTGGATTCGAGGCTAAATAAAGCTGAATTTCTTTATAGACTGAAAAAGCTTAAAGGAACCTTGATTGTACCTGAAGAATATACCAGATGAATATTTGGAATTTGAAATAGTTTTGACTTTTCATAATGTCCATTTGGAATGCACATGTGAAAGATCCAGAAACACTGGAGAACTACATACCATTTTCCAGAGCGGACACAGACAGAATGTGTGGATCTGGCATAATATGGAACAACTGACCCCTGTGCTTGGACTCTGTACCAAAGCGGCCTGCTTCCTATCATAAGCATGCTCACTCACACAGACACATACTAGCCATCGACATGTTATTAAATTGGCCTATTTTTTTATTACATGATGCAACGACTGCCTAATTTCTCATTATGACCTCAGAAAGAAACCATTAATATTTCCACCACTGGTGACCAAAACTAGAGAGTACTTAGAAAAGTTAGGTACACAATTCCAATAGCTCAGAGTCCAATCTACAGATGGACTCAAGAGTCCAGAATACAAATGGTTTTGTGACATCAAGATGTTGGTAGAAACTTTGTTAAAGCTGAGATCTTTTTTTTCCATTCTCAGACAGACTGTAATAATTGCATTTCAATAGAACTGATGTCATTAATTTATAATTATTACTTTCTTTGGTTGGAAAATATGAATGTGAAAGTTTGGGCCAAGGTGCAATCTCAAGAGGGAAATTAGAATGCTTGATAATCAATAACAGCTGGGCTTTCAGAATCTCTCCTTGGTTTTCATTAGCTGGAAGGGGAGCACATTTAAAGGAATGCTAACAAGTATTCATGTTTAAATTTGATTTATCAATGCTATTTAAATGTATATCTGCACTGTGCCGAGTTTATTTTTCAACATTAAAGATTATTCAGTGATATCTCCTGGGGTAAGACAACTTCTAAACAAGATAAAGCACCCTGTGAATTAATTTATTTCAGAGAAACAAGAAAATGTAATTTGTGTCTTCTTTTCATTAAATTATCCTTTAATATATTGATTTAACAGGAACTAAAACTTATTTGGCTAAGGAAACAAAACACAGATACAGCACTCTGTCATTTTGGTGACTCCTTTTCTACTGAGGAAAGAAGGTGTGTGGGAGAGTTTGCATGTGTTGTGTTGTGAGTGTGTGTGTATTTCCCTGTGTTTTGTGATATTACGTGCACTATTTCTTAAGAGGAAAAAAATTGCTCAGTTCCCTTGAGAAACGGAATAAAGAACCACAATCAATTACTGCTTGCTACCTGGTTCTTTTCATTTTGGTTGTACTCTACATAAACAATAAAATTATTGTGATTATCTCATCAAATCAAATAATACAGATTGAACAACCATTTGCAAGACAAACACGTACAAATGCCCTAAGGGACCACCTGGGTCACCAAATAACAGCAATTTTTTCAACCCTTTAAATCAGTGGCTAAGCACAATATAAGGGAATTTTTAAACTGAGACAAATTTAACATACATTGGGAGAACTCTTTCTTAAGTGTGTTAGAGAAAGAGAGGGAGAAGGAAAGAAGACTTTATTAGTCTGTTAATTTTGTCTGTACCAGAAAAATGTAAATTACTATTTACTCAGGAAATGTTTAGACTTATGAACCTGAATAGGTGGACAGTTATTAAATTTGGTCTCTTAAGAGCACTTACATTCGAATAGTAGCACAGAGACTGAGCCTGTTCAAGCTATCATTACATGTTGAAAAACTAGCCTCTGTAATTAACTTGCAATATTATACATAGGGCTCCAGTTACAGTAAAATCCAATTTTCCATAGTATACACACTAGGCAGCTTTGCTGAATATTAGATTTTGATGAGATTTATGACCTTATTCATAATTTATTCTTTAAGTTGGAAAAATTTGGTTAAAGTTCAAAGCAGTATCTTGAAGCATGAAAATAAAAATCTATAGCAAGCTTTTCTCAAAGACATTTTGAAATGAATTCTGAAAACCATAAGGGGCTTATTTGATTCTCAGCATATTTCATTGAAACCACTCTCAGTCTAAAATAGGAGAATGTCCAGTGGACAATAAGGAAATGTTCCATACTTATCGTTGGTTTAAGGAGATTCTTTATGACTCTTTTCTTCTCATTGATTATCTGGCAGCTTTAATTCATGACAATATCTATTCCAGGAAGTCTTAAATTTCTACATGCTTGAAAATAACTTGAGCATCTCATCAAAAGCCAGATTCTATTTCAGTAGGTTTGGGATGGGTTCACAAGTCTGAATTCCTAATAAATGAAACTGATGTTGCAGATTGGAGGGCTAGAAGCAGAATGGGTCTGGTTTGTACTAGAGAAAGCTAATCTTTTTCTCCTCATTTTTAAAACGAGAAAAATAAGGCCCAAAACGAAGCACAGTGCCTTTCTTTAGATTTGTAATTCTTAACCATGCTATTAGAATTTTCTGAGGAGTGCTTAAATCATAAGAAACTCAGGACTCAATCCAGACCAAAAATCAGAATCCCCAGAGTTATTGTGATTTCACAACTTCTCCAGAGCAGTGAGGGTTAGTGATCAGTGCTTAGCTCTTACAGCCAATTAGTGGAATGGCTGAGTCTATTGGTAGGTGGACTGATTGGCAACCTACTTGATTGATTTGCAATTGATTTCTGCTTCCACTTGGCATATTTTGTTAAGCTATGCCCCAGAAGCCATTCAATGCCTTTAACATACAGAGTCTTCTCATTATTTAGGTCTCAGGATAAATGTTACCTGGTTAGAAAGGTCTTCCCCAACCATGATACTTACAGCAGTTGTTCTCTTATCAAGTTATCACATCAATCTGAGCTATGTTTTTCTTTTTCAAATTTATTATCACTAACTGAAACTATTACTTTTCTTTTCCTTATTAGAATGCATCTATCATAAAAGCAAAGGCTTTGCCCTGTTTTCCTCTATATCTCGCACTTAATAAGCCCATAGTCAGTGTTTCTTAAACTAAATTTAAAAGGAAGCAACACGGCTCAGCAGCTGTGAATGTGAGCTTTAAATAGGTAGATTGCATTTCTTTGGAAACTTTACTGACATCACAGGAGCTTTATTTTTCACATTTGAAAATAGGTAGCAGCATCTACCTCAAAAATTTTTGAATATTAAATGAAATGATTCATACATAGTCCCTGACATATAGAAAACATTCAATAAACAGCACTATTGTAATCTAACTTAATGACCACAGCATTTCTCAGAGTTAGATATTATTATTGTCACTTAACAAGTGGAAAAATAGACCCATTACAAAGAGATTATATTCTCAAGATATTAAATACAACTTTAGGGAAGAATGGACCAGACTATAAAAGTTCACGTGTACAAATTTCTATGCAAGGTGCTTCCCCACATGCTGTCTGGTTACAACCTCATATTAGGTGAGGCAGCTACCTTTTGACTTTAAATTCAGTGCTCTGTAGACTGTACCACCTGATTGGCACCAAAGAATGCAGCTTTTCCCCAGGTATACAAATCTGTGTACCCATCAACTGATGTCTGACCCTAGGACTCATTGATGAAACCAAGGTTGAATGTACCAGCCAAGGTCTGAGACACAGGGCATCCATCTGTATCACGTATCAAGCACTCATCAGACCTCACTAATTCCCTGTGACAGAAGGACAGTCATTCCTACTGTACAGATGAAGATATTAGATATCATATAACTGATGTGAATTAGCCAGGCTATTATAGATGGTAAGACCAGAGGCAGGATTGGAATTCACAGCTATTAGTAATAAAAACAAAGTATGGAGTCAGAGTAGAATTATCACTCTGGTATGGTAAGGGAATCTTTCTGAGAGGACAACATACTGGAATCATTTATTTTTCCCATCATTACTTTGGAATCATCCTATTTTTTATAAAGGAGCTTACTATGAGGAACAGCATCATAAATTGTGATAAGATTTTTTTTTGTTTTTTGAGACAGGATCTTGCTCTGTCACACAGGCTAGAGTACAGTGGTGTCATCATGGCTCACTGGAAGCTCAAACTCCTAGGCTCCAGCAATTCTCCTACCTTGCCTTCTTCTTCTTCTTTTTAAGAGGTAGGGTGCCAATCATGTTCAGGCTGGTGTCAAACTCCTGGCCCCAAGCTATCTCCCCACCTCTGCCTCTCAGCGTACTAGGATTATGGGCATGAGCCACCATACATAGTCTGTGAGAGCTGTTTGAATGGAAAGCAATTGCAGTCCAGCAAAGGAGTTAAAATTCATTCCACATTTGTGTGTGTGTGTGTGCATGCGTGCACACTTAACCTCAACAGAGTTTGCACTGAAATTTCAACCCCACAAAATACATAATGTGAATGATACAGTCCTTATAATTAAGGAACTAAGATTAATGAGGACAATTCTCTTGAAATATATCTGTTGTAAAGTTGAATAGATAGATACCTTAACAGAGGTAGAAATAAAGTGAAGTGGAGCTGTCTGGTGTCCTGAAGCCATTTGGGAAGGCCTCACAGAGGAAGTGACATTCTATCTGCCTTTTAATTTTGGAGTCAGAAGAACTCATTTTAAGGGTATCCCCATTAGGAAAAGTAACATATGCAAAATCATGGCATATGAAAGAGTTTGGAGTGTTTGGGGAATAGTAAGAAATAGTCTGTGGCTAGAGCAGAGGGTGCGTGGGGAGAGTGCATAAAAATGAAGGAAAACTTAGAGTTTTATCAATAACATACTTTTTTAAGTTAAAAATAATTCCCACTGCAAACTTGTGAGTGCAATGCTTTCTCCCCTTTTTCCGCCTGCTGTTGAACAGCAGGAAGGCACCATAGGAAATATGCTATAAATTCTACACGCATAGGTTAACGTTACGCCACAGTTTTAAGAGCTGTTAATACGGCAACATTTTAGAATGTCTTAAAAGATTTTTTAAAATTTATTTTTCATATGTAAGGGATTGACATTTCCTCCTTTTCTTTGCTTTCTGCTTGCTACTCTGCCAGTATTTACCCAGCACGCTTACAGATTTGAAGAAATCAGTTTACATATGACCAAGAAAGAATACAAAGATTTGGAAAGTTCCTGAAAGAGAACACAGTAAAATCCCACCTTCCCCCAGAAATTGAGAAAGTCGCAATTTGGAAAGGGTTGAGATCCCCTTTGTGCCAAAAGAGGTCATGTCAGTCTGTATCAACGCCCCAGGGACTGCCCTTGACTCAACTCAGCTCTCTACATGAAAAAACAAACAAACAAAAAAAAACATTCTCACACCTCTGGAATGAGTCCCACATTATAGTAGTGTGGGGTTCCTGAGGTGAACCATAGTTTTCCCTCCAACCTAAGTTAATTTGCTTTAGTATCAGAAAAATTGAGATCTTAATCACAGATATCCCATGTTTGTTACTGGGTGAGCTCAAGACTCCTGATTAATTCCATTATCTATCCAAAATTAGGACATTGTTGTTACATTTCTTATGATATTATTGTGAACACTAGCTCATATATGTGATGTATATTATACAGTACAAGTCAAAGAAAATATGTGCAATTAATTAAATTATGATTAGAATATACTGGTGGTCATTAGAGACAGAAGATTGAGAAAGTTGAAGGAAGAGAAGGGAAGGAAAGGAAAGATGAATGTCTGCTAATGTAGTGCTAGAAAAGTAGTAAGAGTTTACTTTGATTAATTATTGGATAAACTGGACTTCTTCCTTGGTTTCACATTGTGATTCTGCAGTGGTCTTGTCCTCTTTCCCAAACTCCTATCAATAATCTATTCTCTTCAGGAGCCATACACCAATTCCTGAATCCCTAAATGCTACTTAGAGCATGCATCTTCACTTCTTAACAGTTTCCAAGAAGCACAAACAATTTATCAAAGCACTTTGATAATATTTTAGGTATTGTCATAAGGCTATAGTAGAAATGAATAATCTAATTGCTACAAACAGATTTGTTATCTACACAACTTATGGACAAAGCAGACAGAGAGACTGTATGACATGCAAATTGATACCAAGAAAGTTAATATCCTTTTGTTCTTTTGAATTTTATCTGTCCTTTTTGGGAAATTTCTTATTCATAATTTTTGATAGTGAGGGATATGTCTTTTTAAAATTATTTATATGGACAATATACATAAAATGTGTTAATTTTATCCTAAATTTGTTATAAATACATTTTCCCATTTTATTTTATTTATTAGTTTGTTTTTTTTAGAGACACAGTCTCACTTTATCACCCTTGGTAGAGTGCCATGGCGTCACAGCTCACAGCAACCTCCAGCTCTTGGGCTTAGGTGATTCTCTTGCCTGAGCCTCCCAAGTAGCTGGGACTACAGGTGCCAACCCCAATGCCTGGCTATTTTTTTGTTGCAGTTTGGACAGGGCTGGGTTTGAACCTGCCACCCTCATTATATGGGGCCAGCGGCACTGCCCACATTTTCCTATTTTAAATGATAAATTCAAGGTAGAAGGGGATGAAGAGGTGCTCTAAAACCTAGGGTTGATAAGTAAATTGAAGTGACGTATGAACAATTGGAAGTTCAAGACAATGAACAATGTGCAAATGCAAACCTCATGTAGGCCACTTGGTGGCCCCAGTCAGCAGGACTCTAACATACCCTACACTTCTACATCATTGAGAAGATAAGTCACTTCTCTCAAAAAAATTATAATTAATTTGACAAGCATCTACCTAAGAGACAGGTACAAGAACACAATACAAATTAGAAAAATCTGCCCAATAGTGTGAGGCAGTATCTCTGTTAATAGATACTGAGATAGATACTGAGGCAAGATCTCTGTTGATAAATATTGTTTAACCAGAAACCAGTTAAATAGGCGAGTGTTATCTCTGGGTATATTCATTTTGGAATGAGGAATGAGTCATGATGATAGCTTTACTCAAACACCAATCAGGTTTTGGATGTGAGTTTATAATTTCCATGCATAGTTTTATTTTTTAATTTTACTCATTTTATTCTTGATTGTTCTAGTAATAGATTTTCATTTCAGAAATTTTGGAAGACATGTAAATATAAAAATGCTTATAATATCACCACACAGAGGCAATCCCTGTAAACCTTGTTTACATTTAGAATGTGATATTTTTGTTTTCATTTTTATCAATCAAAGTACAATTCATAATGACAAGCATCAATAAATGTAAAACCATAAAATTACTGAGGACTCCCTATACTTTCATGGCCACAGCTAATGGTGCAGGCATGGTGGGAGGAGAGGGAATAGATCATTCACTACAGCACACTATCCAGCTGAAATAGCTCAGTTTATTGTTCCCTCCCTCATCACTTCAACTGTTATGGAGATTTCTGTGGCTCACAGCTCAATTTCAGTATATTACATAATTACATATCTGCCTGCTAAAGGAGCTGTCCATATCCAGCCATCCAAACTCATGATATACAAAGTTCATATTGGTAGACAGATTTGAGGAGGCCCCAAGATACTCTAAAGAGGCATGAAGAGAATTAATATCCCACTGGAGTGGAGCAATGTTTAGAAATGACTAGTCTATAAGCCACTTGGTGACATGGTCCACCCATAGGCCAAAAGTAAAGAAAAGAATCCTAAGCCAAATGGAGCCCACAGGGAATAGCTGCCCAATATTGGGAAAAAAGAAAAAAAGAAAAGAAAAGCAGATTCCATTCAGCAAGCAACCACTAGAGATAGCAAGGCCATGTTATCGTATCCTCTTCTGGTTTTACAATCACAAATTCTTAGAAAACATTAACCATTAACATTTCCTCGACAATCTGTCACAAATACCCCATTCACAGATACATTTATCTAGACAGAATCGGGGGCTTTCATATGCCCTACACTGGGGAGCTCTCTTATGTCTTATATAATTATCTTGCCTTTTCAGGCCATACATTAAAGAATACCAGCTCTCTGGTGCTATTTGTAGATTTGGTTCTGAGCTGCAATTTTAGATTGTTTCTTCCACCTTTCTCTCTTGCTTCTTAGCAAACCCTGAGGCTGGACTGGGATGTAGATATTAACTCAACTGCTAAGTGTTGTGTTCAAATGTCGTTCTGCCAATGTCCTTGTCACCTTTCTATCCATTTACCAAGGTTCTTCTTCTCCTTCATCAGACTCTCATGGTGGGGAGGAAAGAAGGGGATCATGTATTTGTCTCTGCGTATGTATATGTGTCACTTCTTGACCTATCCCTGGCTATAGGGCAAATGTGACATACTGGAAACAGTTTCAAATCCTCAGTGAAAGTAGATAGGGCATACATGAAATATCTTCCCGCATGTTATTCATAATAAGTTTATTACTTGTGGGGGAAACCCCCAATTCTCACAAGTTGTTGAAAGAATGCTTATTAGCCAAGGAGAAATTACATACAACATTGACAGGCATCCTATAAGGAATGAAGAAATAACTTTAAAAAGAACCAACATCACACTGAGGGAAAAAGTTGAAAGTATTTCCAATTAGAACTTGACTAGAGAAAGATGCCTTCAGTCACCATCTCTATTAAACATAGCTCTAGAGGCTCAGTGCCTGTGGCTCAACAGGCTAAGGTGCCAGCCACGTACACCTGAGCTGGCCAGTTCGAATCCAGCCCGGACCTGCCAAACAACAATAACAGCTGCAACCAAAAAATGGACGGGCATTGTGGCAGGCACCTGTGGTCCCATCTACTTGGGAGACTAGCTTGAGCCCAGGAATTGGAGGTTGCTGTGAGCTGTGGTGCTACAGCACTCTATCCAGGGTGACAGCTTGAGGCTCTGTCTCAAAAAAAAAAAAAAAAATTCTAGAAGTCCTAGCCACAGCAATTGGGCATATCCAAATGAGGAAAGAGTAAGTCAAATAATAACTCTTTGCTTATAATATGATCATGTATCTAGAAAACTCCAAAGATTCTGCCAAGAGATTCCCGGAATTGATAAATAAATTAAGCAAAAATCTCAAGTTACAAATTCAGGGTACACAATTAGTAGCATTACTATACACCAACAACAGTAGAGCTGAGAATCAAATCAAAGGTTCAATACCATTCACAATAGCAAGAAAGAAAAATAAAAGCCTAGGAATATACTTAACCAAGGAGGTGAAACATCTCTCTACAAAGAGAAATATGAATCACCAAGGCAGAAAATTGCAGATGATGTAAATAAATGGAAAACCTTATCATGCTCATGGAACAGAAGAATAAACATTGTTAAAACGTCCACAGTACTGAAAATGATTTATATATTTAATGCAATCCTCATCAAAATACCAAAGTCATTTTCACAGATCTAGAAAATTCTAGAAAATTCTTCCCTTTGTCTGGAAACAGAAGAGAGCCTAAATAGCTGAAGAAACATTAAGCAAAAGAAAGCAATCTGGAGGTATCACTTTAACAGACTTTAAAGTATACTCCTAGGCTATCATAACCAAAAAAGCATGGAACTGGCACAAAAATAGAGACACAGATCAATGGAACAGAATAGAGAATCCAGATATAAGACCATCCACATATTGCTATCTAGTCTTTGACAAAGTAGATAGCTATGTACACTGGGACAAAGAATCCCTATTCTATTAGTGGTGCTGGGAAAATTGGATAGCCACAAATACAAGATTAAAACAAGGATCCATACCTCTCACCACTAACTAAAATTAATTCAAGATGGATTATAGATTTAAATCTAAGATAAAAAATTGTAAGAATTATAAACGAAAATGTTGGAAACTCTCTTCTTCTAGATGTCAGTCTAGCAAAGAATTTATGATGACCAGAGAAAAAGTCACAACACAACAAAAATAAATAAATGTGACTTGATTAAATTAAAAAGCTTCTGAATGGCCAAGGAAACAATCAAGAGAGTAAATATATAACTTACACAATGGGAAAAAAATGTTTAAATGCCACACATCCAACAAAGGGTTATTAACCAAAATATATAAAGAGCTCAAGGAAATCAGCAAGAAAAAGTCAAAAAAACTATTGAAAAATGAGCAAAAGACATGAACAGAACCTTTTCAAACAAGATAGACTAATGGCCAACAAATACATGAAAAAATGGTCAATGTTGCTAATCAAAAGAGAAATGTAAATAAAAACTGCAATGAGAAATCATCTAATCCCAGTGAGAATGTCTTATCAAAAAGTCCCCAGATTAGATGCTCACATGAATGTGGAGATAAAAAGAACATGCATACACTGTGGTGGGACTGCAAACTAGTACAAACTCTGTGGAAAATAGTATGGAGATTATTCAAAGAACTAGAAGTAGACCTGCTATTTGATCCAATAATCCCACTACCTGGTATTTACCCAAAGGAAATTAAAGTCATGCACTAGAAAGTTTATTACATTACAATTCACAATTGCAAACAACTTTGCAAACAAAGATGTGGAATCAACCCCAAGTGCCCATCAATTCATAAGTGGATTAATAAAATGTAGTATATGTATACTGTGAAGTACTACTCAGCCACAAAAAATAACAACTAATAACATTTGAAAACAAAGTGAATGGATCTGGAGACCATTCTTCTAATTGAAGAATCTCAAGAATGGAAAAACAAACACTTCATGAACTCACTACTAAATTGAAACTAACATAACAGCACTCATGTGCACAGATGGATGTAGAATTCAATGGATCTCAAGCTTGTGTGCGGGGTGAGCTATTGATAGGTGAAAAGATACCTGAGGGGTACAATGTATACTATCTGAGTGATATTCACACTTATAACTTTGACTGAAGTAGTACAAAAACAGTTCATGTAACCAAAACATTAGTTACCTTGTAGTATTGGTAAATGAAGAAGAAAGAGGAGGAGGAGGAGAAGGAAAGGAGAAGGAGAAGAAAAAAAAGAAAGAGGCTAGGAAGAAGAAAGAGAAGGAGAAGGGATTATGTCATTGCCAAACATGAAAAAATATAAAGACGTGGACTCCACAAAAGGCCTATTTACAATGGTCCTTATGGAAAGATGGGAAAAACAAGCAAATTAAATACCACAATGAAATTTGAACATACATCCACCATTACATCTAATATTTAATCGACCATTCCAAGTATTGACAAAGGTGGAGGGCAGTAGGAACTCTCATATGCCATTGCTGAATGTATATAGTACTGTTGGAAAACTGTCTGCCAGTGTATTGCAAAATTGAGCAACCACCTACTCTATAACCTAGCAATTCTACTCATAGGTGTGTAGTTAAAAGAATGTACATACATGTGTACCTACATATTAGCAGAATGTTTAGAGGAGCATCCATTATTCACAGCAGCCCCAAACTTAAAGCAGCCCCAATTTTTCATCAACAGTAGAATAGAATGAAAGAGTATGTTCATACAATGAAATACACACAGGAATAAAAGTGAGACAACTACATACAACATGAATGATTCTCTAGCTGAGGAGGAAAGCCAAACATAAAAAACACATAGAACTACATTTAGTCTTTTTTTTTAAGCTTCAGAGAATCATTGGCCTGAAGGGTCAGGGTAGGGGTCATCTTTAAGGGGCTGGTAACCAAGATGGAGCTCTGAAACCAGGCATTCCCTCTCACAATCTGTGCTCTTGTTGTTGTTATACCTCAATAAACTTCACTTTTGAATGTTAAAAAAAAAAAAAGGAAATTTCCTTTGTCAGATTCCAGCAACTATATCATATTTCCCCATACTTCTTCTTAAACCTGAGGAGTATTTTCATTTTTCCTTCTTATAGGAGACAAATGACTGAGATTCCTCTGGAGTTTACAGTATAGTCAAGAAGCAAGATAAGAAAGTTGTGTTATGTTTTATTATTGTTTATTTTTTTCCAAGAAAGCAAAGCTCAAGATACTGAGAAAGTTTGCTGAAGGTGAGAAGTGTCACAACCAGGTGACACCAATGGGAAATAGAGACACAAAGTTGAATTAAAGAACAGAGAGAGAGAAAGAGGCAGCTAGAGAAACAAAAATAAACTGTTGCAAATAAGCCAGAGTATTTTCCTTATTCATATTATTTTTTCATATCTGAGTCCCATAATACATACAACCAAGATAAGCAGAGGGTGGTAGATCATAATGCAAATATTGTTTGCTTTTTAAATTTTCAAATTGAGATGAGAATACAAAATTTATTTAAACCTAAAATATCTGTGTCTGAAATGTAGGGATCTGCTCTTTTGCTAGCAGTAGCTCTTATAGATTTACAAAGCAGGAAAGAACGTGAGGAATACTCTTTTTTAGCAGAAGAAATTCAGACTTTTGATCATATACTGAGAGTAACAAAGTCTTACGGGGTCTAAGGAGAGTCCGCTGTATAATTTTGGGGCTTTAGATAACTTTTCTCTAAAATAAATATTGGAGTAGACAAAAGTTTTGTAGCTTTATCCGGCATTCTTGGAAATTCACCTATGTCATTTTGCTTTGTAATAGGAGATCTCCCTTTTATTTTAATGTCAGGAGACCCCCATTAGTAAATAAATATCTATCAAAGGGACCCTGATGTCAGGTACCAACCATTTTTTATGGATTCCTTGACTTGTAATAACCTTGAAAAATAGAAGGCCCATGGCAGCCTTTGTCACATGCCACGTCTAAACAGAGAGAGATCTCTCCACAGCAGTTGTCTAAAGAGAAAGTCTAAGGGACAAATAACAGATACCTCTAGCTGCTACATTATAATTTCCCTCCAAGGTGATAGGGACTCAGGGATTTAGGAAATAAAATTATCATGAGAAAGGTATAAACTTAATGTGTAAATGCAACCTGTAAAACAATATCATTAGGAGTATAAATACTTAACATTAGCCCTGACTGGGAGTTTAAAAAAAAATTGATTCTAGCTCTTCCTGAGTGAATTTGCTCCCTCTTTGGCCTCAGTGTCTCCATCCATAAATTTAGGGACTTGTAGTAGATATCCCTACAAATATATCCATGTCTGTGTATTCTGTGATATTTTCTCTTGATTTTGCCTTTTATTTTTCTAGATTTGATGGCCTCTGATGTCTGACCAGCCAGTCATTTAGATCTCCTATTTCAACAATTCATATGTCCCCATACCTCCTGCCCTCACACCTATCCCCACCCACACACCCACACACACACACACAAATAGATTGAAGGCATAAACTTTGTTAACTAATCAGGAGTTAATTCTCTAGTCAAAAAAGTCGATAGTATACATAAGAAAACAGACCACTAACTTCTTAATTATTTTAAAGGTTGTCAACAACAATAAAAATAAAAACACAAGATCTGGAAATTTAGAGATGAAAGTGTTATTTCTTTCTTATAAAGGGTTGCAGTGCATATACAGGCTGGCTATCCTGTGGGGTTGAAAAGTGTAACCTCCAGCATAAAAATGAAAGCAGGTACTATAAGGGAGGGAAGCATGAAATGGGAATTTATGCTGCGCAAGTAGGCTAAGCATACATATTTAACATGTTACAGAAAGAGTATGAAGATTCACAATGAGGGGCACACAGTGCAGTCAGCAAACATGCATGTTACATACATCCCATGTTCCCTTTGGAGTGGAGACTGGAAGTTTAAATGTATGAAACATAGGCTTGGTGCCCAAGCTTGCAGAGCTTTCGCAGGCCTGCCTTATGCCAGGAACTCTGCTTGCAACCACCAGGCCTCTGCTGGGCGGCCCACAGCCAGAAATGCTTCCGGCAACTGCCTGGCCCTACACCCATGCTTGAGGGGCTTCCACAGGTCAGCGGTCTGCTAGAGACTCTGCCGTCGACCACTAGGCCTCTGCAGATCAGTCCCCAGCCAGGAACTCCCGAGGCTACTACGCAGGCCTCTACCTGACATCCGCAAGGCCCCTGCAATTCCGCCCCTGGCGAGTAAATCCCCTGGTGACTATGTGGCCACACTCCCGAGCTTGCAGGGCTTCCACAGGCCTGCCTTCTGCCAATAACTTTGACTGCAACCGCCAGGCCTCTGCAGGCCCACCCCGGGCAAGGAACTCCCCTGGCGAACACCTGGCCCTGAGCCCCATGCTTGCCGGACTTCTGCAGGCCGGCCATTGGCTACAGAATTTGCCGGCAACTGCCAGGCCTCTGCAGGTCTGCCCCTGGCAAGGAAGTCCCCTGGTGATTGCATGAGCCTCTGATTGGCCCCTGCAGGGCCCCTGCAGGTCCACCCCTGGTCAGGGACAGTACTGGTGACCACATGGGCCTCCACCAGGCACCCACAGGGCCTCTGCAGGCCAGCCTTCTGCCAGGGACTTCGCTGGCAACTTCCAGGCCTCTGCAGGCCTGCCCCTAGCCAGGAACTCCCCTTGCGACCGCCTGGCCCTGCATCCCACACTTGCTGGGCTTCTGTAGTCTGCTTTCTGCCAGGGACTATGCCCGCGACCGCCAGGCCCCCAACCAGGGTCACTCCCAGCAACTGCACAGACCTCTGCCTGGCACTCACGGGGCCTCTGCAGGCCAACCTTCTTCCAGGGACCCCAGCAGTGACTGCCAAGCTTCTCTGCAGGCCCACCCCTGCAGAGAAGAAAACTTCCCAGACAGCTGCACGACCCTGAGCAACAGTGAAAAACAACCATGGGGCGGAATCAATGGAAAAACCTCTGGCAATATGAATAATCAGAGTAGACCAACCCCTCCAAGTAATGACAAGGCAGACACAGCACAAGATCTCCTGCATAGGCAAATGGTTGAGATGTCTGAAATCGAATTCAGAATCTGGATTGCAAATAAGATCAGTATAATGGAGGAGAAGATGGAATTAGAATTTCAAGCAGTAATTCAAAAGATGACCCAAAAGATGTCTCAAGAATTTAACAAATTCAAAGACAAAATGACCAAAGATTTTGACACATTGAGACAAGAAGTTGCAGCCCTTAAAGATCTGAGAAATTCAGTAGAAT
>CAUYON010100096.1:0-16327 GCA_963573935.1 Arctocebus calabarensis | reverse complement strand
ACAATCTGAAATGTTTTCATCAAACTGTTTAGCATATCCTTCATGGCATTTTCTTAGTTATTGTATGAAGACATTTGTATTCTGCATTTAGTAAGTTTCGCCTTTACCCCTCATCTGATAGAACAGTATCATAAAGACGCTGATCATGGGAACCTTCTTTATTCTTAACTCTCAAAGAGATGTATCTTACTATAGGTAATGAAGTATGGTGGTAGCTTAAGAGAATCCATGTTCCTCTAAATGTTACAGAAAAATGCTATCTGTACAAGTTTAAGGGTATCTAACTATTATTAGTGACAATTTCTGCAACCTGTTTGTGACACTAATGATCAAAAACTATTGCTTATTATTAAATAAAATACTCCAGTTTGAGAGAATTATCCTTTACTATACTAAGGGAAACATATTATACTTTTAAAATTTTTTCAACTCTTTCCCCCCCGCAATTCTGTCAATTTTCACTTTTCTTTGCCTTGCTTTGAGTTTCTCTTCAGGATGTTGATTTTTCTCAAATGCTTTTTATTCATTTATTTATTTATTTATTTAGAAGTTTGGCAAAATTTTTATTGCATTTTCTTTTTAGTATTTAGTGCTGGTAGTACCATTCTGTGGGAATTAGGAAGCTAAAATCCTGAGAGAACTAATTTTTTTGTTAAGTCATATACTCTTAGATCATGAATACATTTATGCATATGTGGAGTACAATGTGTTGATTTTTTATGCAATCTGACATGCTTACATCAAACCAATCAACATAGCTTTTGCCTCATTTACTTGATTATTGTGTTAAGATATTTATGTTCTACACTTGATAGATTTGACTTGTACCTGTTTGATATGCTCCATAGGTGTGGTCCCGCCATTTACCCTCCCTCTATCTAACCTCCCTCCTCCCCTCCCTTCCCACTCCATTTGTCTCCTTCATCCTGGACTATAGTTGTGTTCTATCTTTCATAAGAAAGTGTGAGTAAATAGAAGTTGGTTTCATGAAGTACTGAGTACATTGGATACTTTTTCAACCATTCTTGAGATACTTTACTCAGGAGAATATGTTCCAGGTCCCTCCATGTAAACGTAAAAGAAGTAAAGTCTCCATCTTTTTAAGGCTACATAGTATTCCATGTGTACATATACCACAATTTATTAATCCATTCATGGGTCAATGGGCACATGGACTTCTTCCATGACTTGGCTATTATGAATTGAGCTGCAATGAATAATCTGGTGCAAATATCTTTTTTACAAAGTGATTTTTGGTCTTTTGGATATACTCCTAGTAGGGGAATTGCAGGATCCAATGACAGGTCAATTTTTAGATCCCTGAATGTTCTCCAAATTTCTTTCCAAAAGTAACGTATTAGTTTACATTCCCACCAGCAGTGAAGAAGTGTTCCCGTTTCTCCACATCCATGCCAAAATCTATAGTTTTGAGATTTTGTTATGTGGGATACTCTTACTGGAATTAAATGGTATCTCAAAGTGGTTTTAATTTGCATTTCTATGATGATTAAAGATGATGAGCATTTTTGCATGTGTCTGTAGGCCGTGCACCTGTCTTCTTCAGAGAAGCTTCTGTTTAGGTCTCTTGCCCATCATGAAATGGGATCACTTGAATGGGACAGGATATTTGCAGGTTATGTTTCTGACAAAGGTCTGATAACCAGACTCCACAGAGAACTCAAATGCTTCTTAGTCTAAAATTTCATGTTGTAAATTATGTTGAACAAATTTTTAAATTTTAGAAATGAGTTCTATTCGGTATGGTGTATTACTCTAATTTCTAGGTTTTCGGGGCGACTACTGTTATTTTCAGGTTTATTCTTTTAAACTATTTCTAGCTTCCTCAAGTGAATTGAAAAGAATTTTTTTAACAACCTTGAAAATTTGTATGTAAAACTTTTATTTATTAATTGTAAGTTCATGTGTATTTTTTATGAGGCTCCCTCAGGCTGATGACAATTTTTAAGGTTTTTTTAAAGTATATTTTTGTCAAAGTTTCTTTCTAAGTCTGCTCAATTCCTACGCATCTTTTTTGTTATTGTTCACTCAGTTAGCATTTATTGAGCACACAGCATTAGGCAACAGGAAACAAACACAAATTAAGTGTTCCTTCCTTATACAGATTACCATGAAATACCATCATACTTTTCAAGTTGCCAGTTATCTTTCTAAATATGCTTGTGTATTTTTAAAAGTACTTATTTGGAAAAGTTTTGAAGATAGAGTATTTTCTAATATTTTAGATACAAATAATATGTAGTGATATCGGAAATATCATAGAACATAGAAAATCATAAAGAAATGCATCATTGTAATCCTACTGCCCAGGAAACATTTCTAGTAATATTTGTGCATATTTATTTCAGGTATTTTTGTATGTGTTTATATTTTGGGATAATACCATATATATAATTTCATATAATGTAATTCTGCTTGCCATTGCATTGTGAGCACTAACATCTTGTCATTAAAAATATTTTGAGGGCAGACTGCCATGAAAAATTATATTAGATATATGTATAATTTTCTTGGAGGTACTGTCTTGAACATGTAAGTTATTTACATATTTTACTTTGATGACCATTTCTATGCAAAATTATTTATCCACATTTTAGATCACATTTTTAGAACCCATAATAGGAAGTGGAATTACCAACACTTTAAACACTTCTGATTCATACTGGCAAAGAACCCAAAGATTGTACTGGTTCTTGATTTCTTTGCGTTCATTTTCCAAAGTTTGTTTTGTTTAAATATATAAAGTTGTAATCATACTTCATATATAATTTTTCACTCTAATTCTCTAACCTAAGAAAGTTTCTTACAAGTGTTTACATATTATATACACTTTTATAGGCACATACTCCATAATAATATTTGTATGTAATTATAGTTTCATTAAGCATGTGTCATTGTTGAAATTTAGTCTTTTTCCAATTTTCTACATCATATACAATGTAGTCTTATGTATTTAAAAATACCTTTACAGTGTTATTATCTGAACTTTGAAAGCTGCCTTTACATACCCCAGTCATTTCTAATTAGTACCACTTCTGTAAGACTCTTTCTCCTTTCCTTAAAAATAGGGTTATAGTTATAGAAATGTCTCTTTCATAGGGTTGCTGTGAAAATTCAGTGAGATTATATAATAAGGAATTTAGCATAATGCTCAAAAACAATAGGATTCAAGGCATTTTTTTTCATGATATTTTCTCGTTTACTATATGAAAACATTTTTGATCCTTGTTTAGAAGTTTTCTCGTGCACATTTCCCTTAGTTGGCTTGTTGGTTTTAAATCAAGTACCACGGAAACACGCAAATCTTGATCAGGTTAAGGTCAGTATGAAAGACCTTTACTCCAGCCATCTCATAATCATTCAGAGTTTGTCTATTGTGCCAGTGGCCAGTCTCATAGCAGCTCAGATTAAATGGCTGATGTTGGATGCTCAGCGACTCATTGAGGGCCATAGCAAACAATCCGAGCAAGAAAAGAAAAACAGACTGACAATGGGGCCAGAGCTGGAAGGTAGTCCATGCAGAACAGAAGGGTCAGGACTCCTGACTGGTGGCTGTGGAGGGAGGATTCCTCCCTTCTTTCTGTTTAGGAGACCGAGACGATGGTGGAGCCAATAACCTGAGTAGAACATGTAAGCTCCCTCCCACAGTGTTTCGTTCAGAAGCCCCCATTTCCAGCAACTGGCATGTTTCTGGTGAGGAGACCACTTTTCAGAAACACTCACAGGTTGTAGGTCTCAACTTCCTGGCTCCTCCCTAATGGGCCAGGAAGAAAATCAAGAACAGCAGCTCCTGAAGCTCTGGCATGTCTTTTAAATCAATCATCATAATCTATAATTTTCTGAATAATGATTTCATTCCCATGACATTTAACCGAATGTAAAATTATTGCAAAAATGTAAAACGTTGTAATACACTATCTATTGCTGTTTTTATTTCCTTTGTGTGATGTTTCCAATTTGAAGTAGAAACATAAAACAGTTCTCTCATTTCCTCCATGTCATTTTGTTATTAAAATGTATTAATAAAGTAATTTTTATTAAAAATTAAATATAAATTGTATAAGAACCACCCACTCCCACTCCTACATACACACAAAATAATAACCTTCATATATAAACCCAAAGCCACACACATAGTACAAAACAGAAAATATTGATTTTTTTCATGTAGAAAAATTGTCTCAGTTCAAACTTCTCTAACTCGAACTCCAAAACAGAGCATGGCATGCTAAGTGTGGTAGACAAAGGATTTCGTAATATGAGTTCAATTTTAAAAGAAATAGTGTCTTATGAGGAATGTCTACCAAAATATAACGAGTAGATAAATATGAATGTAACGGAACACCATGTTCACTGGCCATATGATTAAAAGGGATTCAGTGCAAATTATTAGGATGAAAATATAGTAGTCAAACTTAAAACCATTTGCAACTGGAGTTACATATAAATAGCAGAGTGGATATAGAGTATAAAAATGCAAATGTAATGATATTTTAAAGAAGAAGTAAGGACGTGAAAAATAACAATGTATTATGAAATAAAAATGAGAGAGAAAACAAAAAAAATTGTTATCCCGAAGGAAATATTTGACAGTTTTTTCATCTTAGATAACAGTGACTAAAGAGACTCTATTTTACTTTTCATGATAGTTATTAGGGGAAAAAGTATGTTTAATTATTTTCCCAAAAAGTAACACAAGAAGAGTTTAAAACAGACTGTTAAGATTATTAAAACAATAAAATTAATGTAAATTTAGTATCTGTGAGGAACAAAAGAAAACTTAAAGCAAAAGAGATAGCAAGAACATTTTTAAAAGAAAAAATGTGTTAGCAAGACTCATCTCAAAGAACTCATATCCTTAGATAATAGCAGACATTTCCAATATATATGTCATTATACTGTAAATGAAAAAATGCTCCACTAATTAAAAAATAGAAAAAAATTGATAGACTACATCTAGAAGTAAATTTTGTGAATTGCTGAATGTCTGAAATATTTAATTTTATCCTCACAGCTGATTACTAATTAGTTTCTATAGAATTATGGGTTTGAATTGACTGATTTTTTAATTGATATGTATTAATTGTACGTATGTATGGTGTATATAGCAATCAATGTTTCAAAACATACAATGTAGTGTGATCAGATCAAGGTAATTAGCATATCCATCTATTAAAATATTTATAATTTCTTTGTGTTTGAAACATTTAATATCCTCCTTCTAGCTGTTAAAAACTATGTTTTTCTGTTCACTATATTCATCCTATAGTACTAAAGAATCTTAGCCCTTTTTACTCCCTTCTAGCTGCAATTATGTATCTTTTATCAAATCTCTCCTTATTCCCACTTTTACCTTACACTTTCCAGTCTCCAATATCCCCATTTCTACCTTTGAAGACTGATTCTTTCAAATGACGAAGATGTTCTTCATGTCTTCATAGGAGACTAAAGAAAAATCAAATACTGATTTGCTTACTTGAAAGATGTTGCTGCTTTTGTTGTTGTAGTTGTAACTGTGGTTTCTCTCATGAAAAATAATTTAATTATCTCTTCTGTCATAAGTTTTTTTTCATGCACCTAACTCCAGTGCCCAGGGAACTAATTGATTTGAAGCACTTACTTCATTTGACTTCATTTGACTTCATACTTCCCTGAATAATTTTCATTCAATGCTTTCTTGGTGATAGCCATACCTTGGAGGTATATGTTGCTTCCAGACCACCTCAATAAAATATATGTTGCAATAATGTGAGTCTCAGGATATTGCTCCTTGATCTATGGTCTGCATGGATCAAGTTCTTATATTAGCAGGCATGAAAATATCAATTGCTTGGTACATCTGCACCAGTGCTCCTGGTACAGATGTACCAAGGTTTAGGTACATTGTCCATGAGGACTAATAATATGAAAGGATTTTATTATTTTTCCTGAGCAGTGGGTCTAAGCAGTGGGCTTAAAATATTCAGTAAATCAGGTGTAAACAGATCTGCTATCATCCAGGTTTTATTCTACTTTTAAATTACAGCCAGGGTAGTTCTAGTATAAATATTAAGGATTATGGAAAATCTTTAGAATTTTTAAAAATGCCTAATGAGTTTTGGCTTCATCACCAGTTACATTAGCCCCTAACAAGAGAGTCAGTCCATTCCTTGAAGAATTGAAGCCAGGCACTGACTTCTCCTCTCTAGCTATGAAAGTCCTAGATAACATTCTCTTACCATAAAAGACCATTTCATCTGCATTGAAACTCCATGGTTTAGTGTCATCTTTATTAATGTTCTAGTTCAGATCTAGATCCTCTGTAGCTTCCTCATCTTTCTCAGCCTTCATAGAACTCAAGAGAGTTAGGGCCTTGTTCTGAATTAGGCTTTGTCTGAAGGGAATGTTATGGTTGTTTTGATCTATTCAGGCCACTAAAACCTGCTCCAAATAACCAATAGGGCTGTTTCCGTCTTACCATTCCTGTGTTCGCTGCAATAGCACTTGTCAGTTCTCTTAGGAACTTCTCCTGTGAATTCACAACTTGGCTAACAATTTGGCACAAGCGTATTTGTCCTACCTTGGCTTTTCCTCACTAAGCTTAGTCATTCTGGTTTTTGGTTTAAAGACAGATGTGTGACTCCTCATTTTACTTTAACACCTAAAGATCATTGTACGGTTATTAACCGGACTAATTTAGGGAACATAGAGAGGCCCAAGTAGAGGGAGACAGGTAGAAGAAAGGCAGGTTGATGGAGCAGTCAGAAAACAAGCACTTACCCATTCAGTTATCATGTTCTATGGGCTCGGTTTGTGGTTCCCTGAAGCAATTACGTTAGTAGTATCAAAAAAATCACACATCCCAGATGACCATAGCAGATATAATAATAATGAAAAAGTTTAAGCATTATGAGAATCACTGAAATGTGACACAAAAACATGAAGTGAGCACAGATTTTTGGGAAAACGATGCTGATAGACTTGCTCAATGAAAGTTTATATCAAGCTCTCAATTTATTAAAACCACACCTTTTGTGGGCAAGACACAGTAAGAGGGTCTTTACCGAACAAATGCAATTAGTGTAACCTGGTTTCTTGTACCCACAATGAATCCCCAACAATAAATTAAACAAAAACAAACAAAAAGACACATTATCTAGGGAGTTCAATAAAGTAAAGCAGTTGCATTGCCTTTTCTGCCTTGTCTTCTTCCTTTTTTTTTTTTTTTTTGGTTATCTCATTTGGGAGCACCTGTTAGACTTTGGATTTGCTTCACTGATTTACCACATCTTTTAAATGTTTCTCCTTTGGCTTTTCTGTCCTTGTAGGTTTTTGCTCCAGATTATGGAAAATTATGCTGACTTCAATTCTCAAATCTCAGCTATTTCCCTTGAATTAGTTAGAGCTTGTATGGAATTTATATCTCAGTGACATTGAGGAAGTTTTTATCATGAGAAAAATAAAATTTCTAAAAGCAGTAAATGAATAGGCAACTTTTTGGTTTTATAGTCCTAAAATAAACATAGAAATAAGAGTTAAATTCTAATTTATTATTAGAATGTAAAACACAGAGGTAAAACATTTTTTTATCTCAGCCATTTTACTTTGATTTAAAATTCCAGTAATCACAGGCATTATTTTATGCTTCACCCTAAGTACAATAAATAACATGTAATTATGAAGTTCTAATTCATTAGTTGATTAACCATTGTTCATGAAAGCAAAATAGTCATTAATTCCTAAAAAGAAAAAAATATGAGAAATTTCAGTAGCAGAGTAATTCAAAAGTAGAATTCTTTTTTTCTTCCAGCTAAAACTTTACTCTCTGGACTAATTGTTTTTAAATGTATAAACTTCTATTTTTTAAATCGCCATAAATCACACAAAATCATGCATATGCTAACTAAGAAAGAATCATTTCTCAACCAATGTTTACTCAGATCATACATTTCCAACATTAGGGAATAAATGAAATAATAAAAAGATCTTGCTAAAGAAATGTGGTAGACAGAAACTTCTCCGAATAAGATCTGATTTATTTCACGATGGCCAACGCCAGTAATCCTAGCACTCTGGGAGGCTCAGGTGGGTAGACTACCTGAGCTCACAGGTTCTAGATCAGCCTGAGCCAGACCCAGACCAGTCTCTAAAAATAGCCAGGTGAAACTTACAAAATGCAGAATAAAGGTCTTAACACAATAACTAAGAAAATTCCATGAAGGTTATGTTAACCAGTTTGATGAAAATATTTCAGATTGTATATGACACCAGCACATTTACCCCATGATTGTATTAATGTACACAGTTATGATTTAATAAAATAAATAAATAAATAAATAAAAATAGCCATGTGTTGGGCAACTGTAGTCCTAGCTACTTGGGAAGCTGAGACAATGAGAATTGCGTAAGCCCAGAAATTTGAAGTTTGTAAGCTATGATACCACAGCACCCTACCAAGGCCCACAAAGTAACACTGTGTCTTGGTGGTGGTGTGGAGGGTGGGGTGACGAAGAAAACATTTATTTGTAGCATTTATAAAATTTTCAGACCTTAGAAATTATGACCCTGCTATATTTACAAAAAGTTAGATAAATTCAGATGTTAAAAAAATCCTCTAAATTGATTAAATTATTCAAACTTAATGTTCACTGTACAATGTGCAAAGTATGAAACATCAATATTTTAATATTTGAAAAAACAGAGATTGTAAACTCTTATTTTAACCAATTTAACATATGTCTCTCAGTATACCATCATTTCTTTTCTGCTTCATCATGTTTTACAAATTTATACTGGCATTTATTACCGTTTACCAAGTTAGAGTGATTTCTCTATTTCTGAGCAAAAATATGGAAATTATTATTTTAGCCAGAATTAAAGTACAAGTAGATTAATTAAAATACTATATGCTGGTTTTTGAGGCACTTGTACGTAGTTCATATATGAAAACATGGACCACATATATCTATAAATTCACAATACAGTTCCTGCCGCTTATGAAGGAGGAAGGTAGCATGGAAGAAAGGAAAAAAACAACAAAGCATAAGGAATGATGTCCAACTTTGTATAAGAATTTTTTAACAAAAATGATTTAAGGTATATGTGAAAAAAATATAGATATTATATGTTAATTTGAGGTATCAGGTACATAGGTATTTATATTTTCTATGTTTTTATCTGAAGAGAATGAAAATTATATTCATCATATGATAAAGTTCATTCATTGAAATACTTCTGTAAATAAGATATTCATTCCAACATATTTGCTGGCCCTTTAAACCAAAAAAATTGTGTAATGATTTCATAATCTTAATGCAATAATGCAAGGTTTTAGGCAATTTTATGCTTCTGTAACCCAGCTTTATATCTGGTAATTTGTTAGCCTATTATAAGTCTGTTTTGAATTAAGAGATATAATAAAAGAACATTATATTAAAATAAATTATAAATGTATTAGAATTTAACAAAAATTAATCTAACTCTTATTCATTCTAAAAAAAAGATCTCCCTTTCCTTCTAAAATCTTTAGCAAAATATGTTCTTTACTGTATGTGTGTAATTCCCACCTCAAGGGAAAACACCAATTAGACTTGATTAGAGAGTAGACTCCTTGGGGACAACTGGAGAAAAGCTCATTAAATTCAATGATTATAATGATGGCAACAAGTTAAAAGATAGTTTCTCCTTATAACTGGTATTCCAAATCAGTAAATACTCTCACTGAGGGTGTATTCCCTTGTCAGTGTTCTTCTAATGAAAGGCATAGTTTTACAACAAAATCCAGTGGAGGTAAGAGTCTACCTGCGACAGTTTCCCACTCCCACAACACACCATCTCTAAATTTATTTATGCCTGTAAAAGAATAGTTTTAACTGAGGATATGAACCAACTAGGGAGATTTGGAAAGAAATACATCATCTCAATACATATAAACATGTCATTCTTTTTCATATCATGAATGATTACTCAATAGTAGTGAATGATTAAGTATAAAGAATAGTTCTAGAAAACATAGAGAAACAGACAAGGGCCAGAGACTACTAATTATGTTCCTTATGTTTGCCAATCATCAAAATTCAACTATCCTATTCTCTTATATCTCCACTGTCTGTGTTGGCAAAATGGATGAGCATGTATCTTAATTATTTTATATTCATTCATTTTGTCATAATTCACTCATTTTCCACAACTTTATGGCAGATATATGCTATATATGAGACTATAAATTGAACATTCTGGGAATTTAGAGGGATAAAAATAAATGAGTATGTAGTGTAAAAGTATATGATAAATGAATATGAAAATTATCTCAATTGTGAAGTATTAAGGGAAGAGAAATGATTGAGATGTATTAACAAGGGAAGGTCCTTGAAGTCACAATGTGATAGAAATTCTCTGATAACTGTAAGAGACATATCTCTTACTGTCTCTTGAGTTTTATCACAGAAACAGTTATCTGTCTTACATAAAGCAAATACAGACCAACACACCATATGTGGATCATAAAAAAAAAAAAATGTCCTTTAGTGGACCTGTGGCTACTCTGACCCTTGTATTACTTTGCCTCAAGCAGAAGATTCCAGTTTCTGCCCTTGGGTAGCAGAATCAATGGCATGAGCGATTTCAAAAACTAAATGCCACTTCTATATTAAAATGGACCAGGAATATTGTCATACAAACTGGAGATGAGAAACGCAACTCATTATAACAAAAAGATGCAAAAATGTCATACTAGAGATATGATGGATATATAAACACCATAATCTTTATTACATAACTATAACATGAGAGCTAAGGCTGTCACCTAAAAACACAAGCAAAATTTAAGAAATAAAAAAATACCCACTGATATCAGTACAAATAACCAATCTTTCCAAAAAAGTAAACTGGTAGCCCTAAAGTAGTCTATTGCTAAGAATTTTGTTCTGAGGAGATCATCAGAAATAAAGAATTAGGATTCCATTACAAAGCTGCTACTGAATTATTACCTAAAATAGCAAAATATTAGAAATAACATTAATGATCAACACAACAAAACTTTCTAAGTAACTGCAGTCCTGTTATGTGATGGGATATTACTCATTTAATCAGCCAAAATTATACTCATAATTTAAGTGTATCAAATCAGGCCATTTATTCATCCACTGAATGTTTATTGCTGTTTTATCACATGGCTAATTCTAAGCCTGATTTAGGAATACAGTCTAAGAAATTGTCCTTGCCCTCAGGAGGATTACCATCTAGCCACAGAAGTAAACAAAGATCTAGGCAAATTAAATCTGGTATCTTGTGTATCTACAGATAGACAAGAAAGTTGGGCAAAACTAAGCTTCTTGAGAAAAAAATCAAGACTTATTTTGCTTATTATTGAAGATGAGACGTAAATGATGAGCAGGTTTTAGGCAAGAAGTTTGGAAGAATGTTCCAGCTAGAAGAAAAATTATATGCAAATGCCCCTACAAAAATAAAAAAAAGCAGACATTGCTTTTAAAGTACGTTTTGAATTTCTTGTAAAATGCTCCAATATACTAAGAATAAAGCTCTATAGGAGGTAGATTTTTAACTAATGTCAATAACTTCTTTCCTAGTTTCTAAAACATTATTAAATCTTGTTTACAATAAACATGATTTATTTTAAGCTAGGAAAAAAAATTAACTTATACATTTTCGAGAGATTAAAATGTTCAGAGGAGATTGACCTTCAAAAGATGTAATCAATACTTAAATTTATTCTCTGCACTGCTCGTGAGTGCTCTTGTGTTTAAACACATTAGCATCAGGATTGGGATAGCAATCTATCATCCTACTTCACGTGCTTCACCTGTTAAAATTTCTTACTTCAAGCAGAAGAACCTGATGATTAGCGATAAGGTCATAAGTATAATGTTACCCAGAAGCACATGTATTTCTCATCCATGTCAGGGTCACAAGGCTATCAAAGATTTTATTTATTTTATTTATTTTTTTTTTTTTTTGAGACAGAGCCTCAAGCTGTCACCCTGGATAGAGTGCTGTGGCATTGCAGCTCACAGCAACCTCCAATTCCTGGGCTCAAGCGAGTCTCCTGCCTCCACCTACAGGCGCCCGCCACAATGCCCGGCCATTTTTTGGTTGCAGCCGTCATTGTTGTTTGGCGGGCCCGGGGGCTGGATTCGAACCCGCCAGCTCAGGTGTACGTGGCTGGCGCCTTAGCCAATTGAGCCACAGGCGCCAAGCCCCTAATTCCTGAACGTTTAACAGCCAGCTCTCAAGTCCTAGACTGGACAGGTCCAGGAGCCCCTGAGCCAGCCCAGTGTCTGGTTGCCCTGGAGTCAGAAGTTCAGCCGAGGACTCCAGTCCTACAGCACTGCTCTGTGTCACTGGCCCCACAGACGTGACCTCATCACAGACCATGGCAGAATCCAGGCACTTTTTTTTTTGGCCGGGGTTGGGTTTGAACCCACCACCTCCAGCATATGGGGCCAGGGCCTTACTGAGAGTAAGGCGCCAGCCCCATATGCCAGAGGTGTCCGTGGCATATGCCGTGGCACCCCTGGCATTTTTTTAAACATGTTTTCTTTTCTGGCAGATTTATTTTATTTTATTTATTTTTTTGGAGACAGATTCTCACTTTGTCACCCTGGGTAGAGTGCCATGGCATCACAGCTCACAGCAACCTCATTCTCTTGGGCTCAAGTGATTCTCTTGCCTCAGCCTCCCAAGTAGCTAGGACTAGAGGTGCCTGCCACAATGCCCGGCTACTTTTAGAGATGAGGTCTCACTCCGGCTTAGGTTGGTCTTGAAACTGTGAGCTCAGGCAATCCACCTGCCTCGGCCTCCCAGAGTGCTAGGATTATAGGTGTGAGCCACTGTGCCTGGCTCCCAAGAATCCAGGCATCTTATCACCTCCACGTCCGCCTTCGGAAATGTGAGTATGGAACAGCTGACGACAGTGATGGTGTCTCTGTAGCAACACCAACCCTTCCCGACTCCTTCTAGGCCAAATACATAATAAACTTGACCCTCCTCAAAGCCATTCTATGTTATTAAGGCAAAACAATTAACAAAGAAAATAACATGGCCTTGAAACAGTAAGGTACATAAACGCTTGCCATTGCTTGGAAATTAAAGTCACTTGGCAGGACGCTGTGTCCTCACGTTGCTCATTAACTGACCAAATGGTGGTTGTTGCCTGAGCCTAACTAGGCTGGGGTGGCACAGACCAGGCCACCATCCTAATTTTATAAGGCTGGGAACGAAGATGAGGCTGTGACTGACACACTGTAGGTTTTACTTTGTTTTGGTCATTTTCCTTTGTAAGGGTCCAGCAACTTTCTCCACGGGATCGCCGCTCATAATGAAATGACTTTATTCCTGAATTGGACATTGAGCTTGGACAACCAGGAAGACAGAAGTGATGAGGGCCTGAGCGTGGCCCGGAACTCACGCAGAACGGGGGCTGCAGAGCTGTTGGGTGGTTTTATTATTGTTGGGGCTCCCGGTATGTCACTCAGCCTCAGTATGTCATTGTCCCCAGGCTGTCTGTGTGGCGCCAGCCCGTCAACATTCCTCCATCCATCCCTCTGCCCGGGCTTCCAGGGTCTCTTAACGTACCACACACACACACACGCTGGCCTGGGCTTTTGCCCTCCACGGGATCTTCTTTTATCTACAAAGTCATTTTATCACTTTGTTCAGGTCTTGGCCCAAAACGCAACCTCTTCATTACAAGACTTTGACAACCACTCGGTAGAAAAGAATCACCTGTCCTTCCAGCCCTGCAGGGATCCCTTGACTCCCTCACTCTGCTGACCTTCTGACTGTATTCTCTCTCTAGGACATACTTACTTTATCAATAACAGCATTATGGACAGATAAGTCACATGCCACACTTAACTAATCTATTTAAAGTGTATAATCCTGGGCGGGGCTTGTGGCTCAGTGGGTAGGGCGCCGGCCCCATATACCAAGGGAGGCGGGTGACGCCACAGCACTCTACTGAGGGCAATAAAGTGAGACTCTGTCTGCACAAAAATAAATAAATAAATAAATAAATAAATAAATAAATAAATAAATAAATAAAATAAAGTGTATAATCCTAAGGCTGCATGCAGAGGCTCACATCCATAATCCTAGCACTCTGGGAGGCCAAGGCAGGGGGATCACCTGAGCTCAGGAATTCGAGACCAGCCTGAGCAAGAGTGAGACCCCATCTCTACTAAAAATAGAAAAACTAGTCAGGTGCCTCTAGTCTCAGTTATTTGGAAGGCTGAGGCAAGAGGATCTCTTGAGCCCAAGAGTTTGAGGTTGCTGTGAGCTATGATGCCACAGCACTCTACCCAGGGCGACTGAATAAGATTCTGTCTCAAAAAAAAAAAAGTATACAATACAATGTTTTTAGTGTGTTCAGAGTTGTGCAGTCACCACCACTATTAATTTTAGAACACTTTCATTACCTCAAAGAGAAACCCCAACTCTTTTGCTAGCTACTTTCTGTCTTTATATATTAACCAATACTGGAATTGTCTTATAAATGGATTTGTACAATATGCGGCCTTTTGTGGCTGGCTCCTTTCAGTGAACACAATGTTTTTGAGGTTCCCCATGTTATAGCCTGTCAATACCTCACTTCTTCTTCTGGGTGAATGACCGTTTGCACAGGCCACCTTTTGTTTGTCCATTCACCTGCTGAGGGACACGTGGGTTGCTTCCACCTCCTGGCCGCTGTGAACAATGCCGCTAGAAACATTCACGGCCAAGTCTCTGTGTGGTCAGACACTTTCACTCCTCTTGGGTAGATTCCTCGGAGTGGAATTGCTGGGCGATGTGTAACTCTGTGTTTAATCAACTGGGGAACAGCCAGACTGCTTTCCAACGTGGCTGCATGATTTTACATTAACACAAGCAGTGCATGAAGGGTCCAAAAACTTGGCATCTTCAACAACAGATGATACTTATTCGCCCATCTGCTACCTGGGGCCTGAGGGAAAGGAACTGGTTGGAGCTGTTCACCCCGTGCCTGTCTCCCACTCTAGAATACAGCGGATAATGCATATTGGATGAATGAATAACATCTCTCTTCCCTTAGAATCTGGTGCGGGACTTAGCAGAGAAGGGGCTTGGAAATTATTAAAACTTGAAGATTTGGGGTTGTAGAGTTACCCCATGTAAACGCATCACACGTGCATTTAATTTTTAGGCTGAATATTTCTTCATCTTCTTTTTTTATTTTAGAGATGGTGTCTTGCTATGTCCTCAGGCTGGCCTCAGAATTCCTTGGTTCTAATGATTCTCCCACCTGTAGCCCCTTGAGACTACAGGTGTGCGCCACTGTGCACAGCTAGGTTGAATTTAAAGTCACTTATCTCTCTCTTTCCTCCCTCCAGAAAACACACACGCTCCACACACACAATTAAATCCTGCTCTCGTATTTAATTTTTATGACTGCAAACAAATCCGTGACCTCACACCAAGTGATTAGAGACTCAATATTAGGACACATGCAGGCCAACCCCACGGCAGGATGTCACTTAGGAGTTCTCTGCCATCTACTGTGGAACGCAAGTGGGATGTGCCACTTGTCCCGCAGAGCTGTGATGGCCGCGCCTCTGTGCACACTGGCACTGCCGAGAAGTTTCTTGGGCTTCTTTCTTTTTAGTCCATTTCTGAGGACCTCTGAATCAGGTTGAGTGGTAGTGTTCTCTGGAATCATGTCCTGACCCTACTTCAAGTAAGACCCAGGCCAGGTTATTTTTTCTCTCTGAGCCTTTCTTTCCTGATGTACCAATGGGGATAGCAATGTGTATGCCTACAGGATTAGTATATATAGGATATGTTAAGGGTGTCAATATTATAAAGATTAAGTAAGCAGGGTGGCGCCTGTGGCTCAAAGGAGTAGGGTGCCAGCCCCATATGCCGGAGGTGGTGGGTTCAAACCCAGCCTCGGCAAAAAACTGAAAAAAAAAAAAAAAAAAAAAAGATTAAGCAAGCAACATATAATAACCACTCCTATAAATCCCATCCCACTTAAAATAAAATCCAGAGTGAAAGAAACAAGGACGGCAGGTCACACGAATTCCAGGTTATTTTAACCCCCAAACTCCTATGTGGTAAGGACACTTGCAAGTAAAAGGCCAAAATTCCAAGGGGTTCCTTTCTGGATTCTGCCAAAGGAAAACAATATTCTTTTTTTTTCTTTTTTGAGACAGAGCCTCAAACTGTCACCCTGGGTAGAGAGCTGTGGCATCAGAGCTCACAGCAACCTCCAATTCCTGGGCTCAAGTGAGTCTCCTGCCTCTGCCTCCCAAGTAGCTGGGACTACAGGCACCCGCCACAATGCCCGGCCATTTTT
>CAUYON010100094.1:0-31857 GCA_963573935.1 Arctocebus calabarensis | reverse complement strand
GCAAGTGTGAAGGCTGATGCAACATAATATCTGCCTGGCTCAGCTATGATTCTCACTCCAGAGTCTGATGGAAAGTACTTGTCCAATGCTGGGTTGATTATACCAGTGATCTCTTCAAATTTAAGCTTCACATCCTCAGAGTAAGGAAAGCTACCACCAATATCAAGCAGATACATGCTGAAACCAACCTCAGCTCCCAGGTCAAAGACATAGCGGTCATCAGAGATTGCCTGCATGAAGGTCTCAGGATCAGTACAGCCACTTCCTACATGGAAGCTGACACCAATGACATCAGTATTTAGCTCTTTTGCCCATTCCAAAAGAAGTCTTCTGGTTTTGAGGGTGGCACCAAATTTAACACTGAGTCCACAGACTGCTTTGGAATCATCAGTGGCAACCCTCAAAACCAACTTGGCCTTTGGATGTGCTCTGGCAACTTTCATCAACTCAACTTCACTGTCAAAAATCATCATCTGGACCCCATTATTGGCAGCGTATTTAATTTGAGACACTTGTTAACAAGGAATTGCATAGATAATCCTCTCTGGAGGCAGACTTTGCACCAATTGTATTTCAGTCTTGCTAGCACAGTCAAATCCTGTCCCAATGGCAGCGAAGGTCTTCACAATGGCTCTACTGTCATTTCATTTGACTGCATAAAAGGGAGTGACACAAGGAAGAGCTTTTAGCCATTTTTGTTTCTTCAGAATATCTCCAAGGTCTGCTACATAGAAGGCATCCTTATCAACAGAAGAGGAAATTTCATTGATTTTTTTTCATCCAGAATGTCCTTGGCAGTAAAATCTTCATCAAGCAAGTGGCAGTAAATTCTTCATTACTAATGTTGTTCATGATTTCTTGATGTTTGTTTGAAAAAATAAGAGACGGAATTTAAAGAAATACTTCCAGCTTCTCACAAAGGCAATTATTTCTCCAGGAATTCTGAATCCCACTGTGTGTCCCCCAAGCCCAGTGGAAATGTTCTTAAGAGTATCTGGTGTGGGAAGCTGCGGGGGACTCCCCCCCGCTTTTGCCCCTGTTATGTCTGAGGTTTGACCTTTGCTGAGAAGAAACTAGCAGAAGCCAAAACAGGGAGTTAAAAGTCCAGATGGTCAGAACTAGAGATAAACAGCATGGCAGTTTTAAGGTAAACAGCACAGCAGTTCCCAAGGAGTAAGAGAATGCTAAAGAGAACCTTAAATGACCTTCTTCTGTGTGAGAGTATAAAAGTCTGGAAGAAAGATAAAGTGTTGTCAAAATAAAGTGAAGTCTCAGCCTGACTGAGTCCATTATCCTGTGTGTGTGTGTGTGTGTGTTTTCATCCCAGTGCCCCCTCCTCAGAACCTCGCCAGTGGACGGCAGGTCCATCAATCTGGGCACCACAGGCCAGCCCCATGGAGAAGCTGCAGCACAGAACTGGAGCCAGAGCCCCTGCCGCACCATCAGCACCTGGCTCCCACCTGCCAGAGACACTGGCCTGAGGTGGTGCTGGAACAGCTGGCAGAGGGGTGGTTGGGGTGGCGACTTCAGGGACTGACATCCACATTTTCAATGTCAATAGACAATGGGTTATGGAAAAGCTGTATGTCCTGTTTGTGGAGATGAAGCTCTTTAAATCTAAATTGGAACTCCTTTTGCAACTTTTCCAGTGAATCCACATTTTTTGTTTGGGAATGCAACCAATGGTTTTTCTGCTAACAAATTTTTTGCCCTGGGATGAGTCTGCTGCTAAATAGGACAGGCAGCGAAGGCAAAAACACTTGGTGGGCTGGATAAAATGTCCTCAGCTGTCCACATGTGGCCCGTGGGCCATAGTTTGAATTCAGTTGCTTTTAGAACAAAAATACATAGAAAATTCTAACTATAAGTGGGCAGAAGATGGATCCTTTGTACTAGAAAAACTCCTTAATTTAAAGAAAATTTTAGAGAGCTCTCATCTTAAGCAATTGCCTTATTTATATTTATGAGAAAATCAGATGAAAGAAAAACAAACATCAGTGTTGTGGCTAGCCTTAAAGACTCCCTAAAAAAACTGTCAAGCAGAAATCTAAATTGGCACAAAAATTAAGATCTGTTTCCACCTTAAACTCCCCTCCAACTTATACTCCTCTCTATCCTCAATTACCTGTCCCTTATCCCCCAGAAGATCTTTTGGACAATAGGCAGGGTCCAGCTCCTTCCTTTCACAAGGCAAAATGATGGTATGAATGGGCCATATCTGTATTCCTTGTTTTGCTCTATCTGTGGCCCTGTTTTTTGCCCCATCTGTGACATGTTTGTGATTTGTCTGAGGAAAAAAAATGGGAAACACATGGGGACGCCTACCTACTGGGAACTGTGCTGAAGCATTTTAAGAAAGAGTTTAAGGAGACTATGCAGTAACTATGTCTTCAGAGAGATTGAGAATTTTGTGTGAGCAGAAATGAATCAAATGCCTTGTTGTTCAGGTGATTGCGGTATCCTTTGAGATGAAATTAGTTTTAAACCTATTATTAAAGTTCAAATGTTTGAAGATCATGAAACTGCCACTACTGTAATATTTCTAAGTTTTTTACGTTTGACTGTGAGCTTGTGTTCTTGATTTTAAGCCTCTGAATTCTGTGAGGGCTAATGGCATATTTCCCATACTTTGCCAGCAGCTACAGGGTACAGCTAGCCCATGTAGTTACTTCTTCCCTGCTCCAACTTTGCCCCCTGGTGATTCTGAGAAATACTAGATGGTCTGGTTTCCTGCTTTCTGCCTTAAACTCTGTGCCTGATAAATAAATTAAAAACACAGGTCTTGTGCTTTGTGTCCATCTTTGATGCCATGTGGCTATGTGAGACTTAGGGGAACAATAAAAAGACATCAAAAACTAATGCCTATGTTGTGATTTCAGAACATTTTTAAAACCTTAAAGTCATGTTGTTACTGGAGTTTCTTCTTCAGTGGGTCCTTGGTCTTGGAAATTGTAGATGTGAGCTCATGGGCCACAGATTTGTGATAAAATGAGATTTTGTTGAACAATGGGGCATGCAGAGAAAGTAGAGAGCCCCAGAGCTTCTGGAAGGGAAGAGGCACCCAAGTCAGAGATCTCTTGTATAGATCCTTTGTGTAGGGGTAAATATTGGTCCTAAGAGAAATTTTGGCCAGGACTTGGTAGGTAGTAAAACACCTTTGCAGGCTGAATGAATGTTTTAACAAATGAATAAATGTAGTCCCCCCTACCACTACACCAGCAAGGTTGTTAGGTCTTTACGGTTTTGTTTTGTTTTTCAGGAGAAAGGATTAAAATGTGTGCTCCCTACTCAAAGTAGAACCACCCAGAGGGTTTTCAGGCTGATTTGTTTGTGGCCTTGCTAGAGCTCAGAGGGTATGCCCTGCAAGGTAAAGGATGTTTGTGCCTAGAGATGGGAGTCTGATTTCTGAGCTCACCTGAGCTTAAAAAAATGGGGGGGGGGGGCTGTGCATATCTGAGTGGAAAAAACTATATCAATGCTATATTCCCTAAAATGTCTCTCTTTTGTAAAATGTAATAATTTGATTGTTTAAATTGTTTGAAAACCTGAATCTTTGTCAAAAAAATAAGATTCTTACCTTTTAAACCTTCTAACTATCAGTTTAGCCAAGTGAATAATTAATTTCATAGTAAACTGTGATCCTGTTTTGTGAAAAGTGATTTTTTTTTAAGAGTAAAAATAATTAGACAGAAAGGAAAATGGCATTGTGTAAGAAAGGATCTTGTGTGGTAAATTTTGTCTGAAATGGAATAGTTATTTAAGAAAATGAAAGGCAGGGCAAAAATGAAAGGAGGTTTAAAATGTTTATAAATTCTCCATGCAGGTTAAAAAAGGCTAATAAAAAGAAATTTGTGAAAGAATTTACATATGATCCAATTAACTAAGTAACACTTTTAGAATCTTTTAGTTTGTAATCTTATCTAACAAATGTTTTAAGCCTTTGATATTTGCCAAACCTTCTAAAATCAAAACTCTAAATTTAGTCCTTTTGAAATATTAAGAACATTAAAAGTCTGAGAAAAACATATTTGGCTTATTTGGTATATTAAAAATGTATAGGAAATTTTGTCAAGTATAAAATGGTAGTTAATTTTATGCAGGTTATGTTTATATGTATGTTCCAATATTATAAAATATTAGTCTGTTTTCGTATATATTGTCAATAATAATTTTAATTCATCTCAGAAAGTGTTTTGGTAATGGGTTATGACTTTAGAGATTAAATACCATTAGACTAGAAACAAACTGCTAGAACTTTAATTAGAAAGCTATCATGTCCATGAGTATTGTTAACCTACCTTCAAACAGAACAGAAATATATTACACAAAACCAAGTGATTTGTTGTGACTTTTTGTTTGAAACATTGCTGTTTCTTTCTGTGTTCTGTTTTCTATAAATGAAGGAAAACTATTTTCTATCTTTTAAGCTATATTTGTAGCTTTCTGAAACATATGTACTTAGGAACAAAATTTGAAACATTTATTTTTTTTCTCTCTCCTTGATTTCTCTAGAATTTGAAAACCATTTGTAAATATTCTTAATTTTTGACAATAGTTATTTTGACATAAGTTCAATAAGAATCTGATTTTTCCTATAGAACATGAAAAACGCTGGTTATTCTACCCAAGCTTTGACTGGAATGACATGTTCAGAAGTGTCCAGACTGTGTTAAGGAATTAAGGTTGATTTGATAAGGCCAATAAAAAGCCCATTGGAAAGACTGGCCAAATATCTCACTCATATAACATTTCCTGATCTTCAGTGAGTAAAGAATGTCACTTTCTGACAGGTCCAAGAATCATAGTATGCTTAGGGACCTCAAAAGAAGAAGATGCATAAGTCACGCATTTATGATAAAGGAAAAGAGAAAATTAAGAAACTTCTGGGGAAATGCTTCTACATTCCCCTTGCTAGGAAGCAAAGTTTAATTGGATACAGGCTTTACCACTGATCTTGTTCAATATTAAATGTACCCCTTCTAAAAAATTAAAGTACTCCCCTTATGAAATAATGTATAATGTGTCTCCACCAATCCTCTGCAATTTGGCAGAAACTTCTAAAAGAACTGGGAGAAACTGAATTGAATAGGTAATTAGAAGCCCTGAGAAGAGAAGAAATGGTCTCCATTTAAGTAATTAACTGTGTTCTATTTAGTCTTTTGCATCTGAACCCCAAAAGATGAAGTCTAGATCAGGGATGAGTACCGGTCCCCCTCAAACCAAGGTAGAAAGAAACCTACACCATCCTCCAGACCACACCAAATCAGGGAAGGTAGAAAAGATCCTTGCTTGGATCTGTTGCAGGAAGATGAGGTCCAATGGAGAGATACAGCACGCAAACACCATGTGTATAAGAGGAAGGGCTTTATTCACTGGCAGGAAGCTTATGGCATAGAAGAAATCTAAATGGCCATGTTCCTTGACTGGCTTGGTATTTCCCTTTTTATCTCCAGTCAAAAAGTTCCAACCCACAGGGACCTTTCTCATTGGCCAGTTTGAATCAAGTGGGAGATGCTATTCCAGACCCCACATAACTATAGGATTTCACAGAAGTAGAAATTTCCAAGTCAAGTTTCCAAATTCCCAACAGCTGAATCACCATGGGAAGGACCCACAGGTGTATCCTTGTGGTCTCCTTAGAAGACTTGTTCTCCTAGACCTCACCCTTCTCAGTTATCCTCTCACAGACCCATTACAGCAGGCTGAAGAGAGCTTTGAGAAGCAAAAATAGGTCTAGCCAACACATGCAAGGTAACTTTTCATGTGGTCAACATGCCCTGCTCCAGGCACAGTGGTAACTTGATGGTCAATGCTCTATTGAAGCCTGAGTAAATTCCTCTTGGAACTTGTCTTAATTAAACTTTAGACTTCAGACTTTGGGAAAAGGAGAAGAAAAATGTGATCTGTGCACCCACACCACTAAGATAAAACTCTTTTACTAACCTATTCCCAAGAATAGAAAACTGGTTTAATGAAGTGTAGGGAAATGTGCTTAGATCCATTCTTTTCTACTTATTCATTCTCATCCTAGTTTATGTTATTATATCTCTTTCACCCATCTTATTACTAGATTACTAATCCACTTTCTCCCTGGTTACCAACTCCAACCTAGGGAAGTTCCAGATGAGGGGAATAAAGGAGCTAAGGAAATTTCACCCCAAAATATGATTCTGTGGTATAAAGAATATTTTAAATTAAAAGGCCATTTTTGAACAGAAAGCACTCATCTCTCCTTTATAAAACTTGAATAATCTGACTTAGCATCAGAAAAGGTTGTTGACTTCCTCATTGCATATGAATATTGCATATGAATAGTCCTGTCCCTAAGGTCATTTGAAGCTCTGAGACCTGTCTCTCAGATTAATCTACAATCCAATCTGTTTCCATTCATCTACATATCCCCCTTAGCAACCACTTACTGCCCCTATATTTTTCACACTCTCCCTCCTCCCTTCTAAAAGGCATCTTTAAAAATCACTGATGAACCCTGAGACTTTGGGAAATCACTCCTGTGGTTCCTTCCCCCCATGCACATGGTATTCAGAAATAAAACTTTCTCTTATTAATCTACCATAATTGTGAGTTGAACTTTCAACTGTTGCAGGAAGATGAGGCCCAAGGGAGAGAATGAACACCCAAAGACCATGTTTATAAGAGGAAGGGTTTTATTCATTAACTGGGAGCTTATAGCATAGAAGATTCCAAATGGCCACACCCAACTGGCTTGGTCTTTCCCTTTTTATCGACAGTCAAAAAGTTTCACCCCACAGGTACCTTTCTTATTGGCCAGTTTGAATCAAGGGGGAGATGCTATTCTAGTGGCTACAGAACTACAGTATTTCACAGAACTTGGAAATTTCCAAGTTCCAGGAAGTTAAGTTTATAAATTCCCTAGAACTGAGTCAACACAGAGAGAACCCTGCAAGTGTATATCCTTGTGGTCTCCTTGAGAAGACGAGTTCTCCTAGACCTCACCCTTCTTGGGTATCCTCTCTCACTCTTGAGACTCTAATATATTTTATTTTATTTATTTATTTATTTTTATTAAATCATAGCTGCGTACATTAGTGCTATCAAGGGATACCATGTGCTGGCTTCATGTACAATCTGAAATGTTTTCATCAAACTGTTTAACATACCTTTCATGGCATTTTCTTAGTTATTGTATGAAAACATTTCTATACTGCATTTAGTAAGTTTCGCCTGTACCCTTTTAAGATGCACCATAGGTGTGGCTCCACCAATTACTCTTCTTCCACCCCAACCTCCTCCCCTTCCCATATTCTTGTGCTATAGATGGGTTATAGCCTTCATATGAAACATTTAAATAAGCTTCATAGTAGGGCTGAGTACACTGGATACTTTTTCTTCCATTTTTAAGATACTTTGCTAAGAATAATATGTTCCAGCTCCATCCATGTAAACATGAAAGAGGTAAAGTCTCCATCTTTCTTTAAGGCTGCATAGTATTCCATGATATACATGTACCACAATTTATTAATCCATTTGTGGGTCGGTGGGCACTTGGTCTTCTTCCATGACTTAGCAATTATGAATTGGGCAGCAATGAACATTCTGGTACAGATGTCTTTGTTATAATGTGATTTTTGGTCTTCTGGGTATATACCTCATAAAGGAATTATAGGGTCAAATGGCAGGTCTATTTTTAGATCTCTAAGTACTCTCCAAACATCCTTCCAAAAGGAAAGTATTAGTGTGCATTCTCACCAGCAGTGTAGAAGTGTTCCCTTGTCTCCACATCCATGCCAACATCTCTGGTTTTGGGATTTTGTCATGTGGGCTAATCTTACTGGAGTTAGGTGATATCTCAAAGTAGTTTTGATTTGCAGTAGTTTTGTAGTAGAATCCCTGGTATTTTCCAAATATACAATCATATCATCTGCGAAGAGTGAAAGTTTGATCTCTTCTGACCCTAGGTGGAAACCATTGATCGTCTTTTCTTCCCTGATTGCAATGGCTAAGATTTCCATTGCCATTTTGACGAGCAATAGAGACAATGGGCAACCTTGCCTGGTTCCTGATCTAAGTGGAAATGGTTTCAATTTAACTCCATTCAATACAATATTGGCTGTGGGTTTGCTATAAATGACCTTTATCCGTTTAAGAAATGTCCCTTCTATACTAATTTTCTTAAGTGTTCTGATCATGAAGGGGTGCTGGATATTGTCAAAAGCTTTTTCTGCATCAATTGAGAGAATCATATGTTTTTTATTTTTGAATTTGTTTATGTGCTGAATTACATTTATAGATTTACATATATTGAACCAGCCTTGAGACCCTGAGATAAAGCCCACTTGATCATGGTGTATAATTTGTCTGATGTGTTGTTGGATTCTGTTTGTTAGTATCTTGTTAAATATTTTTGCATCAATATTCATTAGTGATATTGTTCTATAGTTTTCTTTCTTTGTTGGGTCTCTCCCTGGTTTAGGGATCAAGGTGATGTTTGCTTCATAGAATGTACTGAGTTGTGGTCTTTCATTTTCTATATTTTGGAAGAGGTTTAGTAATATTGGTACTCGTTCTTCTTTAAAGGTTTGGTAGACTTCTGACGTGAAGCCATTTGGTCCTGGGCTTTTCTTTTTAGGGAGATTTTTTATAGTTGATGCTATTTCAGAACTTGATATAGGCCTGATCAAAGTTTCCACTGCATTCTGGCTAAGTCTTTTTAGTTGGCATACTTCCAAGTATTGGTCAATTTCCTTGAGATTTTCATATTTCTGAGAGTAAAGTTTCTTGTAATATTCATTAAAGATTTTTTGAATTTCTGAGGGGTCTGTTGTTATTTCGTCTTTATCATTTCTGATTGATGAAATTAGAGATTTTACTCTTTTTTTCCTGATTAGATTAGCCAAAGGTTTATGTATTTTATTGACCTTTTCAAAAAACCAACTTTTTGATTTATTGATCTGTTGTATAAGTCTTTTGTTTGCAATTTCATTTAATTTTGCTCATTTCTTTTCTTCTGCTCAGTTTGGAGTTGGAATATTCTTCCTTCTCCAGTTGCTTAAAATGTCACATTAAGTTGTTAGCTTCCTCTCTTTCCGTTTTCTTGAGGAAGGCTTGCAGTGCTATAAACTTCCCTCTTAGGACTGCCTTTGCAGTATCACAGAGGTTCTGATAATTTGTGACTTCATTGTCATTTTGTTCCAAAAATTTGGTCATTTCCTTCTTAATCTCATCTCTGACCCAGCTATACTTCAGCATAAGGTTATTTAGCTTCCATGTTTTTGTATGGGTATGCAGATTCCTGTTGTTATTGACTTCAACTTTTATTTCATGATGGTCGGAGAAGATGGAAGGAATAATTTCTATTCTTTTAAATTTACTGAGGTTAGACTTGTGACCTAAGATGTGATCAATTTTGGAGTATGTTCCATGGAGTAATGAGAAGAATGTGTATTCAATTTCATTAGGATGAAATGTTCTGTAGATGTCCGTTAAATCCATTTGTTGAATGGTTAAGTTTAAATCTAAGATTTCTTTACTTAGCTTCTTTTTGGAGGATCTATCCAACACTGCTAGAGGAGTATTAAAATCTCCAACTACTATGGAGCTGGAGAAAATCAAGTTGCTCATGTCTATTAGAGTTTTTCTTATAAATTGAGGTGCATTCTTATTTGTTGCATAAATATAAATAATTGAAATCTCATCATATTGAGTAGTATCTTTAACAAATATGAAATGTCCGTCTTTATCCTTCCTTGCTTTGGTTGGTTTAAAGCCTATTTTATCTGCAAATAAGATTGCAACACCTGCTTTTTTCTTTTTCAATTTGCCTGGAATATAGATGACCATCCCTTCACCTTGAGTCTAAATTTATCTTTTAAGGTAAGATAAGATTCTTGTACGCAGCAGATCTGGCCTGAGTTTTTGTATCCAGTCAGCCAACCTATGCCTTTTTAGAGGACAATTTAAACCATTCACATTAATTGAAAAGAATGATAAATTTTTAGAAAGTCCAGTGGACATTTTTAATCCTTTCATCATTGGGGAAGTTGAAATTGATAAAAAGTTTCTGGGTGAGTTTACTTTTGTAGTGGAGGATTATGCTGGTCTTTATGGATGATAGGTCTGAGAATATCTTGGAGAGCTGGTTTAGTTATAGCAAATTTCTTCAACATGTGAATGTCATTAAGTATTTAATTTCTCCATCTTAAATGAGACTTAGTTTAGCTGGGTACAGGATCCTGGGTTGAAAGTTATTTTGTTTTAGTAGATTAAAAGTCGATGACCATTCTCTTCTAGCTTGAAAGGTTTGATCAGAGAGATCTGCAGTTATTCTAATATTCCTCCCCTTGTAGGTAATGGATTACTTACGTCTGGCTGTTTTCAGAATTTTCTCCTTCATATTAACTTTAGTGAAGTTAATTATGATATGCCTGGGAGGTGTCTTATTTGGGTTGAGTTGTGCTGGGTTTCTGAAACTGCTATCTGAATTTCAGAATCTCTTGGCATGTCTGGAAAGTTCTCTTTCATAATCTCATAAAGAAGAGATTCTGTGCCTTGTGATGCCACTTCATCATTTCAGACATCCCTATAAGGCGAATATTGATTTTCTTTGAGTTATCCCAGAGCTTTCTGAGAGAATGATCCATTTTTGACTTCCATTTCTCTTCCTCTTTGGAAGTTTGAGAGTGTTCGAAAGCTTTGTCTTCAATGTCAGAAATTCTTCTTTCTGATTGCTCCATTCTGTTCCTGAGGGATTCTACTGTATTTCTCAAATCTTTGAGGGCTGCAACTTCTTGTCTCAATGTGTCAAAATCTTTGGTCATTTTGCCTTTGAATTCATTGAATTCTTGAGACATCTTTTGGGTCAACTTTTGGATTACTGCTTGAAATTTTAATTCCATCTTTTCCTCCATTCCACTGATCTTATTTGCTATCCAGACTCTGAATTCGATTTCTGATATCTCAGCCATTTGCTTATGCAAGGAATCTTGTGCTGTATCTACCTTGTCGTTCCTTGGGGGAGTTGATCTACTCTGATTATTCATATTGCTAGAATTTTTCTGTTGATTCTGCCTCATGATTATTTTTCATTGTTGCCTATGACTGTCCTCAGAGTTGGGGAGGTTTCTCTCCCAGATCAGACCCTAGCAATCATTCTGTTGTTGCTGGATGTTTGCAGGGAGTGACCCTGTGTAGGTCCTCTGGGACTGCCCCACCCTGGGAGTTCTGGCTGCAGGAGCAGCTCCAGAGTGTGGCACACCCAGATCCAGCAGCAGGGCATGGGATGGGGCACCTGGAGCTCTCCTCCCAGCAGTCTCTGGCTGGGAAGAGTGCTCCAGAGAGGGGGTGGCAGGCCTGAGGCATGGATTGGAGCCAGGCAGGGTCCCCGTGGGTGGCAGGCCGAGGCCAGGTGGGGCACAGATTGGCCCAGTGGACTTTCTGGCTGCTTCTGGCGGTGGGCTGCCAATCAGGGCCATGAGGTAGTCCCAGCAGAGTTCTTGGCCACTGCTGGTGGTGGGCCAAGGCTCTGCAGGGTGCCAATTGGGGTGCAGGGGGGTCCTGGTGGAATGGAGTTCCTGGCTACTGTGGTCAGCGGACCTGTGGCACAGATTGGAGCTGGGCAGGGGTCCTGGGGGGCAGCAGGCCAAGGCCCGGTGGGGCACAGATGGGCACTGGGAGGGAGCCCTAGTGGACTTCCTGGATGCTGCTGGTAGCGGGAAAGGCCCCACGGGGTGCCAATCAGGGCCATGTGGGGTTCCAATCCAAGCCATATGGGGGTCCCAGTGGAGTGGAGTTCCTGGCTGTTGTGGGTGGTGGGCCTGGGGCACGGATTGGAGCCGGGCAGGGTTCTCGGCAGGCGGCGGGCTGAGTCTAGGCAGGGCACAGATCAGCACCACGTGGGAGTCCTGTCATACTTCCTGGCCACTGCTGGCAGTGGGCTAAGGCCCCGCAGGGTGCAAATTGGGGCGCCTGAAAGTCCCCACGGAGTTCCTGGCCAAAAGACTGAACTGAATAGACAAAAACCCTAGAAAGGGTAGTAAGAAAAATCTCCACTGTGGTAATTAACCAGGTTCAGTTTAGTCTTTTGTGCCTGCACATCCTTTCTCTCTAGAGGATCAAGTGAACCAAGTCTAGGTCTAGAATCAGAAACTGGTCCCCTTGAAGCCAAGGTAGAAAGGACTTTCCACTATCATCCTAACTACATGCACAGCAGTGAAGGTGGAAGGAATCCTCACCTGTAGTCATCACAACTGGCTGAATAGGACTTCACTGCCCCTTGGGAAGTAAAGGTAACTTTTAGGACAGTCAACATGCCCTGCTCCAGCCACATACTGGGAGCTAGCTGGTCAACGCATAGCTGAATCCTGAGGAAACTCCTTGAGGGACTTGTCTTAATTGGACTTTTAGACTTTGGGAAAAGGGGGGAAAAGTAAAAACTCATATGTATATTGGCCCATCACCATGGTACTATTAAGGCCTGAGTAGAGAGTCCAAAAAGTCACAGTCCCTAAGACCTCAGTGCTAAAAAGTAATTAATATCAGCACCTGCAGAAACAAGCTGATATTGAGACCCCAAATTAAAATATATTGGAGTCTCGGGGCAAGATGTCTGACTGGAAGCAGCTTCCAACAGAGACTCCTGATAACCTCTAGAAACTGCCCAGTGGAGCTGAAGACTGGGAGCTCAGCTGAGAGAGAGAGAGAAGTGATAACTGCAGGTCACCCCTGAGGCATTCTGTGACTTCCAGAAACCAAGCTTCAGGCAGAAAAACTGAACTAAACTTTTCTGCAATTCTGAACTTCCAGGACTCCGTTCCCCCATTACCTGACGCACCAGAAACTTGACCTCTGTTGAAACTGTGGGAGGAGGACTTGAGCAGTGACCAACCTCCCTATCTGCTGGATCAGGTGGCCTCCAGGTAAGAGACTCCAGGGCCCCACCGAGCCTCTGCCAGTCCCCAGGCCAGGGATGCTGCCAGGAGATGTAGAAGTACCGACCCATTAACTTCATCAAATACTCCTGTCGCCACAGGGACTCCTAGAACCTGGGGGACTGACTACTACTTGTCTGTCTGGCATCTTTATCCATCCTCCTTCTACTTCCTGGCTCCCCACTGCTGCCAATCATTCCTTCTCCTCTAGGGAGTAGATAGGGTGAGCTCCAGAACCCATGGGATGAGGGGAGCCACACGTGACAAATAGTATGGTTTGGATGCAGCCCTTTTTGCCTCAATACCAACCCTAGTGTTCCCTTTAGTGTTGGTGGAAACATCTCCTTAATGTCCAGGACAATGCATCACTGCCACCTTCCAGGGTTTTCATACCACCTATAGTAACTGAAGTATCTCCTGCTGATACTTAATGTTCTCATCCTCAGAATGCTTGGAGAGTCAGAAAAGCATTCACATTTTTCCTTTGACTTAGTTCTAAGGAGTAAAATCCATTAACTTAGCCTTCTGAGCCAATGTTCCTTGGGGTAGAGGCTAGGCCTCTACAGTCTTTGTTAAGGTAACCATTGCATATCCAACCCACCGATTACCTTGCGCTGTCATGTAACTGCTTCAGTCTATGTACAAGTTCCAGTTTACAACTGTCCAAGGCATGCAAGCCAGGTTTGCTAGAATACACATTATCTATAACTTCCATACAGTCATGCTCAGTCTCTCTTCCACTGACTGGAAGGAACATGGCTTGGTTCACAGTGTTCTTACATTAGAGAGCCGAAAATGTCCTTTAGTGTCCATTAAAGGGACCACAGAGTGGGGTATTTTCACTCTGAGATAGAGTCAGCTTATTGGCTTCTTGAATAAGGAGAGCAGTAGTGGCTAGAGCCCATAAGTATGGTGGCCATCCTTTTGCCACTCCATCCAACTGCTTAGAGAGGTAAGCTACAGACCTTGGCCAGGACCCAACCAGCTGGGTTAACACACCTACAGACATCTTTCCTCTCTCTGAGATATACAGAGTGAAGGGCTTGGCCAAGTCTGGTAGCCTCAAAGCAGGTGCATTTATCAGCCTCATCTTTAGCTGGGAGAAGGCATGTTCCTATTCTCCTTCCCATTCTAAGGGCTCTCTTTCCTCTCCTTTTGTTGCCTCATACAATGGCTTAGCCAAGATGGCAAAGTTGGGAATCCAAAGGTGACAGAAGCTGACTGGGCCTAAGAATTTTTGAACCTGCTTTCGGCTCGTGGGGGTGGGGAGGCCTGCCTCCATTTCATACCTAGATTCCTCTCCCCCTGATGGGTAGTAAAATTCTAGACATCATACTTGCCACAGGCAAATCTGGGCTTTTCCTTTAGACGCTTTATAGCCACATACCTCTAGATGTCATAAAACACAGTCCCTGCCTCGGGCTCAGCCCTCTTGGGTAGGGTGCCCTAAAAGGAGGTCATGGACATATTGGAGCAGCACACATTCTAATTTCTCAGCTGGGGATTTCTGGAGGTCAAAAGCCAGCACTTCTCCAAAAATCGTGGGTGTTTTGAACCCCTGTGGCAACCTGGTTCATGTGTACTAGATTGCAGTTTCCATGCCTGGTCTCTGTCACTGGAAAGAAAACAGCCTCTGGCTTCCTGGAGCCAGCCTTATACTGAAAAAGGCATCTGTTAAGTCCAGGCAAGTGGGCCACATGGCTCCTGCTGGCAGCAGACTCAGCAGAGTATATGGATTAGGCACCGTAGGATGCAGTGTTACAGTTACACCATTTAATGGGAAATTCTCATTTTAGGTTTTTCTGAGTTATCTATATAGACACAGTAGATAACATCTAATACTACACAAATTTTTCCAGTGTAGGCAACAGGTGACCTTTGTTGAGTCTTAAGGCTTCAGAGTAAATATAACTACTGTAAATAATTGTATACTCTTTGACCAGTCTCTTAGTCTCATTTTAACAGATCAATTTAGTTAAACAGTTCCATCTCATTTTATGAGTTTACAGTACAGACAAGGCTGGGATTTAAATACAGGTGGGCACAGCCTCTTTTCTCTTTGAACCATATTTCTCCCTCTAATTTCTCTCTTTACTAAAGACAAAGTATGGCAGAACTAACTTACTTGCCAAAATAAACTGTACCTTCATTATACTTGGTTTGATTATTTGCATAAAGTGCAGTAAGAATAATTAATTATTAGCCATCTTGGCTCTCCTCTCCTTCAAAATTGGCTTTGCTGGAACCTTTAAGGAGTCTCAGGATGGACTTTCTTGAAAGCCTTTCATGAGCCCAGGTTTCATCTGTGCCATTAGACACCTGTAAGCATTAGATAAATTCCTCTTCTCTTGAGGACCCCACGAACATTTCAATTCTGGGACCCATCAGCAAACGACCTACATTACTTACCACAGATCAGGAAATGTTACTGATGCGTATCTGGCCAGTTTTCCAAAGGGCTTTTCTTATTGGCCTTATAAAGGAAACCTGAATTCCTTGATGCAATCAGGACACTCTGGAAATGCTATTCCAGCCAAAGCCTTGGTAAAGTAACCAATACCTTCATCATGTCCTATAGAACAAAACAGATTCTTATTGAACTCATGCAATAACTGTATTGTCAGAAATTAAGAATACTTATAAATGGCTTTCAAAGTCTGGAGAAATCAAGGAGAGCTAAAAAATACATGTTTCAAATTCTGCTCATAAGTATATACATTGCTTGAAAAGCTACAAATAGCTCAAAAGACAGAAAATTATTTTCTTGACTTCTGAAAAACATAACATAGAAAGAATTAACAATATTTTGAACAAAAAATCATAACAAACTAGTCTAGTTTCACATAAATGATTTCTGTTCTGTGTGAAGTTAGGTTAGCAATACTCATAGACATGTTAACTTTCCAATGAAAGTTCTAAAAATCTGCTTTTAGTCCAAAGGTATTCAATTTCCAAAGACATCAAGAATTTGAATTTGAGAGAATTCGTCAGCCTCTCTTAATATTTCTTTTCCTTTTTTGGTTAAACTTTGGACTCAGCCAGTTATATTAAAAAAATACTCTTTTTTTAGATGAATTAAAATTATTACCAACAATATATGTTAGGATAGACCAATGTCTTATACATTAGGACAGACCAATGCTTAACACGTGAAGGCAGACCAAAGCTTTATAATATTATGACACACACACACACATATATATATATATATATATTCATACCCATACAAAATTAATCACCATTTCATATTTGACAATGTTTCCTATGCATTTTTAATAAGTTGAATAAGTTTAATTTGTTTTCCTATGATTTTCAGTGGTCTTAATATTTCAAGAAGACTAAATTTAGAGTTGTGCTTTTTTTTGTTTTTTTTCTGTTGGCTGGGCAGCGTTCAAACCTGCCAGCCTCCTTTGCATGTGGCCAACACTGCAACCACTGCACTATGGGCACCAAGCCCCAAATTCGGAGTTTTGATTTTGGAAGGTTTGTCAAATATCAAAAGCCCAAAACATTGATTCAAATAACATTACATGCTGAAAGACGTTAAAGGAAATACATAGTCAACTGGATCACAAGTAAATTATTTCACAAATTCCCTTTTATGACCTGCACAGACAATCTACTAACATGCTAAACTTTCTTTAACTTTTCCCCTGCCTTTCACTTTCTTACACCACCGTTCTGTTTCAGGAAAAAATATATTACACAAGATTCTTTCTTTATACAATGTCATTCTCCTTTCTGTCTAATTTCTCTTACTCTCAAAAACTCACTTCTCACAAAACAGGATCCCAGTTTACCATAAAGTCACCCATTCACTTAGCTAAACTGATAATTAGAAGGTTTAAAAAGGCAAGAATCTTATTCTTTGACAAAGACTCAGTTTCCCCAACAATTTAAACAACCAAATTATTACATTTTACAAATGAGGGACATTTTATGAGATATAACATTGATACAGGATTTTCCCGCTCAGGGCTGGATAAAGAACCCCCATTTTTCAGGCTCAGGTTCCATCTCCAGGCACAAACCTTCTGAGCCCCAATGAGGTCAGGAACAAAGCAGTCCCAAACCTGACTAAGGAGCTCCACCCTGACTAAGGAGCACATACCTTAATCCCTTCCCCAGACAAAAACCACAGCAAAGACCTAATAACTTTGTCGAAGGTGAGGGGCTGCATTCATTCATTTGCTAGAACACCCATTCAGTTTTCAAAGGTAATTTTCATCTACCAAGTCCTGGCCAAAATATCTCTCAGGACCAATTATTTACCCCTAGACAAAGGACTTATGCAGGAAACCTCTGACCTGGGCCCCTCCCCACTTCCAAAGGCTGTTCACCTTGGAGACCTGTTGCTTATATGGATACAGCCTTGTCCAGCATGAGATTCACACTCTCTCCCCCAGATTTTCAAGGGCCATCCAGAGCTCACCGGACTGCCTGAGCCACAACACCTTCCAAGGCACAGCCCCTCTGCCAATAGCTCTGGCACTCTCCACTCCCTCTGCATGCCCCTGAGTCCAAAAAAATCCCATTTTATCACTGATCTGTGGCCCATGGGCTCAATTCTCAAATTCCCGAGACCAAAGACTCACTGAAGAAATTCCAGTAAAACTACAACAACATCTTTTCTAATGTCTTTTCATTTTCCCCCAACTCCCACATGGCCACGTGGCCACCACCAAAGACAGAAATTGGAAAACCTGGAACTTCCAGTTTCTCTCAGAATAGCCAGGGGGGCAAAGGTTGGAGCAGGGAAGAAGGGCACACTCACACATTCATTTCACCCTGTGAATGTGGGGACAAAACACCACCTATTGTTACCCATCTCAGTCATTCTCCAAGCACTCACATTCATATAATTCCAACCCATTTCTTAACCTGGGCAGCCTCAATTTCCCACTCGAGCTGCCACATAGCCATAGGAGGCAAACCAACACTCCCCTATGCCCTGTGAAGAGAGGTCCAACTTCACCCTCAGAGTTCTCTCAGTCACAGCACATCCACACACTCTCACACACCTCTCAACAGACCTGTCTGCAATCTAATGCCCAACAAGTTGATCAGGCTCCTTCTTCCACTAAAACTATAGTGGGACCCCCAGATTGATTATACCTTGCCGTAGACTTCTCCCTGTGTAGGTACCTGTTCCTGCATGCCAGTTGCTCCTGGTGTTTACTACTTGAAGACACACCATGGGGGTCCTTTCTCTGCCCAGTCATGGAGTCCACACAGTGAGGCCAAATTGCCTCACTGGCGCACTCAGTAGTTCACGTCACCCAGGCCAATCAAGAGCCCCCACGTGGGTGTCCAGAGAATTGGCAGCAACTACCAGGTTCATGTTCTCTCCAAGGCTGATCTAGCTTCCTGGTCAGGGAACCAAAAATGTTGCAGGAAGACGAGGCTCAATGGAGAGAATAAGCACTCAAACACAATGTTTATAAGAAGAAGGGCTTTATTCACCAGCTGGGAGCTTATAACATAGAAGATTCCAAATGGCCGCACTCCCCGACTGGCTTGGTCTTTCACTTTTTATCAATAGTCAAAAAGTTCCACCTTTACAATACTTTTCTTATTGGTCAGTTTGAATCAAGCAGGAGATGCTATTCCAGCTGCTATAGAACTACAGTATTTCACAGAACTTGGAAATTTCCAAGTTCCAGGAAGATAAGTTTACAAATTCCCAAGAGCTGAGTCACCATGGAGCAGACCCTGCAAGTGTATCCTTGTGGTCTCATTGAGAAGATTGGTTCTCCTAGACCTGACCATTCTCGGGTATCCTCTCTCACAATGAACTAGATCAAGGTAAAAGGGCAGGTTTTGCCGTGATCCCTACACTTTCATCCCAAAGAGAACTTAGTTTTCATTTATATATTATATTATTTTCCAGTTATGTGTAGAAGTGGCTTGGAGCTTTGGTAATGAAAGAGCTTAGGAAATTTTACTTCAATATATGACTGCTTGGTGGAAAAAGCATTTTGAATTAAAAGTCCTTAGAGATCAACAGGCCACGGAAAGGGCTTTCCCTCGTTCCCTTTTTCTTTGTAAATAACCAGACCCATCAAATGAACAATCCACTTCCTTTCCTCTCCCAGTTATCTCAATGTATTATAGGAAAGAAGATCAAGGATACAACTAGATTTGGCATAAATCATTTCAAGTATAATGTCTGTCTGTAGGGTTAATTTAATTTCCAAGTGGAATCTTTTGCAAGTCAAGCTGTTTCATTCCCCCAAGTTTCTGGTCATCTTCCCTAGTAACCCTTTATTTCCCCTAAACAGAATTACTTGTATTCCTTACCTCCCTTCCCCTTTAAAATGAGGGTATGTAAACTTTTGGACCTTATTGAGATATTGGGTAATCATACTATGACTGTCCCCCATGCACACATTAAATAAATCTCTTTCTCCTGTTAATTTGCTTTCTTGTGATTTGATCTTTCAGTGAACCTCTAGGGTGAAGGAGAAATTTCTCCTCACCCTAACAATGTGCTAAGCTGTATAAGCCTTATCTTTATTAGCATAACAGACTCTTAAGGAAAGATGATATCTAGCCTTAACCAATATGCTTTCTGGATAAAGGTTTTTGTTTGTGACTAGTGTGTTCTCTGAGTGTTCTAAGCATTAAATGCTTTTAGTCACTCAATTACCAACACAATGTACTTCTTAAGTATATATTACATTCTCAGGTGCTCTCTTAATAAGCAAAACACCTTGAACAGTCATAGTCTTTAAATTTATTTCTCTCTCTGTATCAATAAATTATTGCTTCACATAAGGTGTATTGGTGAGGTATTTTTTTCTTTTTCAGAACTAAAAAATTAATAATAAAACAGGCTTAAGTTTTCATCTTAAAGTATATACTTTGGGGGGTTAGTTTTACAAGAAGAAAAAACCCACAGTTGAGAAATTGAGTCGAGTGTTAATATTCTTTACAGGAAATTCCTGTAAAGGAAACAGGCTTACTCACTCTTTCAACTAAACCCAACCACAAACCTTATGTAGTCAAGGAGGATGGTCAGAGAAGAGCTTGAAGTATTTCATCTTCAAGGCGTTTCCTTCTATGCATACAGGTAGTTTATTTGATTTTCTTCTCTATGGCCACGCATTGCATAATGTCAGTGGTCATTTACAAAATACACAGGTTTCTTTTTTCTCTCTAGGCATAAGTAATTAAAATTTGTCTTGAGTTAAATGGTTGCTGTGTCTTCTCCAGGTATCCCCCTGATTAGGAGGAAAAAATAGTAGAAATCTTTGAAAATGGACATTCTCCCATGTTTTTCTTCAGATGAAAAAGCCAGCAGTGACTGAAATAAGGCCTTGAAGTTCCTTCTTCTTTTTTTATGTCTTAAGAACAGGAAACAAAGGTAAGATAATAGCACTTTTTTTTACTAGATTTTCTAATCCAAAAATATTGTAAGAAGAGATTAAATAGTTTTCAAAATGAATTTCTAACACAGTTACTTTTCCTAAAATATTATAGAATAGTAGATGTGCTACCTCACTAATAAAATTGACACCTTCATATATATGGGGATTTTATAAAAATGTTTTTCATTTTAAAGAAAAACCTGGTGGTTATAAAATAAATCTATCCGCAGTTCTTCGAGTATTTCATGGGCAGGGCTAAGAGCAGAGGGATTCAAGATGTTTGCTGAATTTGAATGCCCATTTTAACTGCCCATTTTAAGATCTCTGAGGGCAGGCATACATGCTTTATTATCTGTTATCTTCAGACGATGGGAACAAAGCTACCATGGTCCGTATGAGAGTCATAATAGTATTAGTTGAATTAAATACTGTTACTACACCGTCAGACTGAATCTCATTTGCATATATGTTCTCTGTGTAAAATAGTGTATAAGTTTGCCTTTGATGATACGATTCCTCCTCTTGGGCCTCAGTTCCCCAATTGAAACCTGTCTTCTTGAGCATTTTCCTCTCTCTTCTCTGCTTCTTCCACTGTAAGCTTTGGTTAGCAAAAATTTTAGTTCATTATTCCTCCCAAACATAGTTGAAGGTATAGCTGAATGAAAAAACATCCTCTGACGAAAGAAATATGACTTTCAAAAAATACATCTGGAAAATGCTTTGGGGAAGAGATCTGGCAAATTCTTAAAGGCTTATTCCTTTGAATGAATTCCCATTCCTTTTGTGAAAGACAGAGTGTGATGATGGGAATATCAGCGGCTTTGAGGCCCTCTATCCCTAGAGAGCATATCTGCTAAATCCTAACAGGCAGGTGATTATCATTAAGAATGGGAACCATTACTTCAAGCAATGTGAGCTTTGGTTGTCCATCTGTAAAACAAGAAGGGTGACACTCATCCTCACTTTATGGAAAGTGAATTAGTATGACATAATCTTGCTTCTGTGAAAGATTTTGCAGTCTTGGTTGATTTAAGTTGCCCCCAAAATGCACTCTCTGCACTGAAAAAAATCCTTATGGTTCACTGATGCCTTTTGGTGATGGTGGAATTAAAAGAATCCCTCAGACATTAGATGGTGTTAAGAAGGTGGGTACTGACAAACAATCCACAAGGTATAGATAGGTGTACTACCCCACGCTAAGTTTGCCTTTGATGATATGGGGCAGTGGTCTGTCTGTACAGATGTAATAAATGACCATCTGATTTGGGCCGTCTGCCTTTTTGCAGAGGCCCCCCTGCGCAGGAGTAAATAAAATCACCTCTGATTTGTGAAACCCCATACTAGTGGGGTTTTCAGAATGGGATTTTCCTTGTGTTGTTCAGTTGCCAACACTGTTGGTCACAGCTATTAGAACTCAGTGCTGATCCACTTCTCCAAGTTCTATGCTTGCCCCTAAATAGGGTTTCCTAAAGATGTTTTTTGGATTATGATGATTGCACTGACACTTGTTTATAATGAAGACTCCATTGTTCTCCTCTGTGAGAATCTGATTTAATAAGTCCTTGGTGAGTTCAGAAATCTGCATTTGTAACAAGTATTTTAGGTGATTCTTAGAATCAAGATAATTTGAGAAACACTGTCCCAGGGCCAAAGCTGCAAGCCAGAATCAGCCAGAGGGGGCAAGAGGTGCAAGGTCAGCAGGTGGGTGCATCACTAGGGATTGTCTGTCATCTCAAGGTTGCGATGGCAATTCTGAGGGCAGGAGACTGCTTAGTGTAACCTATTTGCTACAAAGTTGGACATCCACATGTGGAATCTTAGGATGGTAGAGCCAGGATAGTCTTAGCAATCATCTAGACCTGTGGTTGACAAGCCAGAATACTTTTTTTAGAAAATAGACTTCCCAATTTAAGTGCCAGAAATTCTAATCCATCCCTCTAAGGGGAAGGAATTACTAAAACTATTCAAATAAGTTATTTTGCAGATAAAAGTGCAGAGAGAGGCTGAATGACTTAAGTGGAGACACACAGCACGAATGATGTGTGGTGATAGATTGATAAGCATTTGTTCTGAGTCCTCCTGAAATGCTTTTCATGTATTCAGACCACAGAATTGATTACTCTTTGCTATGCATTAGCCATTGTCCTCACGTCACAGATCTGACTTGTGCAAGAGGATCCCTATTTTTAAGGAACTCCTAACCTAGTGGGAGAATAAGGTATATGAAACAACAATTCTTCTGCCCTGTGGCTGAATTCTGAAAGAGTAGTCATTGAACTCCTGTTATTGGTTAAAGTTCTAGTCCAGGAAAGAGGATGCAGAACTTAGACAAACAGATTTGGTTACTGCCAGCATGGAATTTCTCTCAGTTGGAGGAGAAGTTTTACAAATAAGATATTTTTATACAATAATATGGGCAATGACAAAAGTAATATAAAATGAATAGCTGGAGAGATGGTTTCTGCAGAGGAGCAAGGGAGGGGCTTCCTTATCCAGGTGGTCAGGGAAGGTCTCCCTGAGGAAGAAAGCAAGGATAAAAACAGCCAGATCCTAGAGGGTTTTGTATGTGGTGCTTTGGAATCAGCTCTTTTTCTCATATGCGTTGGAAGTCCGTGAAATTTTGAGATGGAAATGGGCTGCTCACGCTCGCTTTTTTTTTTTAATACATGTATTTTATTATTCTTCATTACATTATTCCCCCCTGACCCCCAGTGGTAAGACAGAATTTATTTACAGAAAAGAATACAGAAGACACTAAAGCTCCTGGTAGAGGGAGAGAATTCTAGTGGGGAGAAAGAAGCTCTCTCCATTTCTCTCCTGGTCTTTCCCCATCTCCTCCTTTAGGCCTTTAGTCTCAAGGTATATATAGGTGTATGGGTTCCTTGGCCAGGAAATGAATGAATACAGTCCCTTCCGCAGGGGGCAAGGTGAATGAATGTATCAATGAATGGATACAGTCCATACATGGAATTGAGGCCTAGGAAATTCACAAGAAATTGACCTAGGCATAGGAAATGGGGGTTCCACATTTAGTCTTAAGTGTGAAGTGAAGGAGATGCCAAGGCACAGGTGTCTCCTCGGCAGTTGTCCAGGCTTTTTGGCTATTGGAGCCTCTGGTGGAGGTTGGAGGTCCCTCTCCTTGCCTGTCATCCAACCCGCTGGCTCTTCAGCTGGCTGCCGCACCACCGACACTGCCAAGGAGGAGGCGGCAGGTCCGCCAGCCCTGCTGAGCTGGCTATGGTGCCAATTGTCCTGCATCAATTCTCCCTCTCTGACTAGAAACTCCAACTGCTGTTAGGGAAAAGGGGCAAAGACTCGATCTAACTGCTTCCTGCTGAACTGGGCGATGATAGAAGGGGACAGTTAGGGTTTCTCCAGAGGGAGAGTGATACAGGGGTTCATAGACTGGAACCATCTTTATTGCGTGTGGCTTGATGACTTTACTGGAAAACATAAATCTGATTAGTGTAATCACTAATAGGCAAAGGTAGAACAGTGTCAGGTCAGAAGCACTTATTCAATGATGCTAAAAGAAAACCATATTAGGATTTTTCTTGCTATTTCCTAAATAATAACTTCAACATTTCTTTTGGTTCACATGTGTAGGTGGTCTGTGGTTGGCTGTCTTCATTGCCTGCCACTGTAGAATGATGTATGCAGGAATTGACTCCTATAACTTTAACAGTAGAAGAAGACAAGATAACAGGAAAGGGGAGTTCCCAAGTTGGGGTCAGGGAAGGTGAATTAGAGGGAAGAATTTTGATCATGACTAGATCTCCAACTCACACTTGCTTTTTAGGAAAATGTCTGAGGTGGCTCAAGCTGGAGATTTTCTTTCTGGAGCCCAGAGGGCAAGGGAAAGGCAAGTGGGGAGATGGCACTTGGCAGTTGCTCACCCAGCCTGCTTCCTTGACTGCAGTCCTTGTAGGAATAGTCAGTTTTCCCCAGTGGGATAAAGAATGCAGTTGCCCTGGCCTTGTCTCTGGAGCTCTGCAGGGCTCTTCTCTGGAAGCCCTATTCCCCGACCCACAGCAGTCGGAGGGGTCTGTGCAGAGCTCGCCCTGCCTGGCTCCACCTGCTCTCCCAGATTGGCCATCTCCATCCGCCCTTCTCACTCTCACCTGTGTTTGACTCCGGCTATCGGACTCATTCCTCTCTGGGAAATCTTGCCTGTAGTGTTGTCATCTTCAACAGAGGGGCAATCATCGCCACTTGCCTGTCCCATACAGGGCCCATTCCCTCCCTTGCTCTGGTCATCCTGGGGCTTGCATCATCTCACCCCACTGCACTGGCTCATGTCTCAGGCCTGAGAGCCAGTGGACATTTCTCAGTCCTTCTGGGCCAGACTCCGCAGCAACAGAGAGGTGAGGTCTCATCTCTGCCAGACTTTCTCTGTCCTGAATGCCAAGGCAGCTCTGCTGCTTACCTTCCTTTTAGGCTCCTTACCCTTGGCCCTGACTCACTCTTAAATGTTTGGTTCCTTCTGGGACCCAGTCCCTGACCTTCCTCTGTGCCCGCAGACTCCCTACTCATGGTGCTGACATCCAGATCTCACTCTGAGAACCACCCCACTCAGATAGCCGCTGGGTACGAAGCTTGGTACACTCTGGTTCCATCCCCAACACACCTCAAACTGGATGTTTCTGTTAGAGACAGATATGATTATAATTATAATGATGAATAATTTATTTACAATAATTACATTTAATTCCCCTGTCCTAAAGATGATGGAGACAGGGTGTGCATTTGTGTGTGTGTGTTGGAAAATGATTAGAGATGAAGATTTTTTTTTAGACACAGAATCTCCCTTTGTTGCCCTCAGTAGAGTGCCATGGCATCACAGCTCACAGCAACCTCCAGCTCTTGGGTTTAGGTGATTCTCTTGCCTAAGCTTCCTGCATAGCTGGGACTTCAGTCACCTACCACAAGGCCTGTCTATTTTTTTGTTGCAGTTTGACCAAGGCTGGGTTGGAACCTGCCACCCTTGGTATATGTGGCCCACGCCCTATTCACTGAGCCACAGGCGCTGCCCAAGAGATGACGAATTTTATAAGGTGAGAAAAGCTAAGTACGTCTTTATGGGAATAGGTGGAGCTACCTGGGAAATAAAGGTCCTGAGAAGTCAGGTGAGGGTGAAGTAGCTATAAGAATGGCCAGAGAGCACGGCACAGGAAGGAGTGAAGAGAGAAACTTCCATGGCTGAGTAGATGCAGAGGAAAAATAGAGATAGAGCAATAGAGATAGAGAAATAGTTTGTCAATGGCTTAAAACAAACCCAAGGATATTTTGAGGAGACAATTTTTGAAGGGAACTTTTATAGTCACCATATAATATTAATGTAACTTTGTCTCCTTCCCTCTCTCTCCCCATTCCGCTCTTCATCCTTTCCTTTCCTTTTCTCTCTCCTTCCCTTCCTCCCTTTTTCTACTTGTTTTTTCTTTCTCTTTTTCCCTCTTTATAATTTTCCTATCATCACTGTACCTTGTTTCTTTATTGCGATTTGCTGTAATTATTCATTTGCATGTTCACATTGGCAAAGACCTTTACAGTGGCCAAATTTTAGTCAGCTCCCCTGATCCTTCTTCTTCATTAGGCCTCAGCCTTGGCACTGGTCTTATCTTTGGCCTGCCAAACCCAGTCTTAGCAAAATATCTTTCTAAGTTATTACTCATCCTTGATTTCTGATCAATGTCCTCATCTACACCCTTGATATCTAAGTCCTTACCCCTGCTTTCTGCAAGAATTCTGTTGAATCAGTTTAGAAAGAGTTTACAGTTTCTTGATGTCTCTTTTTTATTTTCCATCTATTAACCCCACTCTTCACTTTAGCTATTAATTCCCACATGTTCTGTTGGGTTCAGAGGTGAACTTGCTCTCTTTCTCCCATTGTAGTAGTTTTGAATAAAGTCTCCTTATTGTCTTAATGAGTGTCAGAATAGTTTCTTTTACTGTATTCTCCATAATATTATAGACCCTTAAGGACAGGGACTGTACCATTAATTTGCCCTCCTCACCTTCTTTAAAGAGCCTATGACAGTGTGAGAATGTTTTCAGGGGAAATTTTCGCCAAAGTTCAGGGGGAACTTACTATGATCCCAGGGGTTAGACCTAAGTTATTTTTATGTTAGTGATAATAGCTCAGAACTCTAAGAGACACAGAGAAAACTATTCTGTAACTATTCTGTTTTCTGCCTAAAATAATGAAATAATAATCAAATTTTACCTACCCAGGCTTCTTATTGCTCATCGCTTTTAAGTGGTTTGAAATTCCCCATGACCACCCTATCAACAAAGGGGACAAAAAGCACATGGACACAAATCTGATTCTCTTTCTCTTTTTCATTTGGGAAGATTGGTAGCAATGCCATCCAGGGACAACTTTATCTTTTTTATTTGGGGCAGGAGAGTCAGGCTTCTTCTATTCTCCAACACTTAATACAGACTAGTCATATGCAGACATTCTCAGATTTTATAGATAGGGGTTACCTTTCTAGCTTCCCTAACAATGAAGAATCTGACTTTTTGTTCAGCCCGAGTCATCTTTTCAGGAAAACTTAAACCTTTTTCTAAATTACACATAGAAAGGTATATACTACATGAGAACATTAAAAAGAAAAGAAAAGAAAAGAAAAAGATTCCATGAGGGGAAAAAAATTTGCACTTAAAAATAAAAATACACTATTTGATACATAGGTCTAAGGGATACCATGAACTTCAGAGGATTTCCCTCCATTAAATTTATAGAGATAACACTGGAAAAAATATTGCTGCACACAATTGGAAATACCCACAGAAATTATGGGTATGTGAAGGCGCATTTTGGTAGCCCTGCCCTTTCAAACCTTCCTGTGTGACTTGTATTTGGTCACTGGTTCCAATTTCTCCATTTCCTGTTTTTTGATTTACAGAAATGAAGAGGATACTTGGGGTGGAGCTCTGAATCTCATTTTACCCTACTCTGGCCTCAATGTGTAAATTACTGAATTGATGATAGGAGTGGGGAGAACAATGCTTTATTTGAGCTGGTTATTTCTTTGGCTTGTTGCAGGAGAGAGGATGGAACGATTTAATAGTTCAGGTAAGGGTTTCTACTTTTCATGTTATCACTGTAAGTCTTGTGGTCAAAGCTTAAAGTGACAGACAATTGAAAACATGAGTAGCATGACATATTAACATACAGTTAATTTTCTTTCTACTGTTAAAAAGGGAGTGGGAGAAGGACTGGGGACAAAAGCTTTCATCTGATACCAAACATTGATGGAGATGATTCAGTTACTGTAGCTGAGTGTTAAGTTCTAGCAGTTAAAAAGGATCAGCAATGGTCCAGCCCTCTTTCACTGGACCAGGCCTGCTACTGGTGATGCTGAAGTGCACTGCAGGGAATTAGAATAGTGGTCCCAAACCTTTTTGGCATCAAGGACTGCTTTCATGAAAGACAATTTTTTTCTATGGATGGTGGGTGGAGGATGGCTTCAGGATAATTCAAGCCTGGTCCATATATTGTGTACTTCATATCTTTTATTATTATATTGTGATATATAATGAAATAACTGTACAACTCAGTATAATGCAAAATCAGTGGGAGCTCTGACTTTTTTTCCTGCAACTGGACATTTCCAGTATCAACACCTCAGCTCCACCTCAGATCACAGGCTATTAGATTCTCATAAGGAAAGTGCAACCTCCCTCACATGGGCAGTTTACAGAAGAGTTCTTGCTCCTCTGAGCATCTGATGCCATCACTGATCTGACAGGACGCGGAACTCAGGTGGGGATGTGAATGATGGGGAGCGGCTATAAATACAGATGAAGCTTCACGCACCTGTCTGCAGCTCACCTCTGGCTGTGCAGCCTGCGTCCTAACAGTCCACAAACTGTGTCTGGAGCAAGGGTTGGGGGACCAGAAATTTAGAACATGTACTTCCTTTCCCTGACAAAGGGGTGACAATGAAGAAGAAAGACATACAAGTGGAAGCTTTATCTCTTGCTAAATTGAGTACTATTTGGAAATATTAAGTTAGAGTTTCATCTAATGTATTTCTATGTTGTTTTGTTTATTGTGATTTTCAGATTGTTACACCAAAAATCTCCTTTGGATACATTCTTCAAAGAGTGAAGAAGAAGAGTTTATCTTATTTTGTGATTTACCAGAGCAACAGAAATCACATTTCTGTCCTGGAAGGCAATGTTTACCAGCACAAGCCTCTGAACACCTGCCCTGTGGGGGTAGTAAGGGCCTATCTGATGTCCAGTGGTCTCTACAACTTCAGAATGGAGATTATTTACAGGACATTACAGAAAGCTCTCTTCACATCCGTCAGGAGAAGAATAGCCTTCGTTTTTTAACCCGAGATATGAATATTTCTGGGTCATATGTTTGTAGACCCAGGAGCAGGTATGTTCCAGATGCATTCTTCTTTGAAAACATTTCCAAATCCTTTATTATATAGATAAAATATTTATGTTCACAAGGCCTCGTTAATCTTTTAGGAACCCTCAGGATGTGACCTGTTGTGTCAAGACAGTCTTACAAGTTAAGCTTCAAAAAAATGCATCTTGTGATAACTCAGTATTACATAAGCAATACCTACTTCTCGGTAGCATTAGCTCCATTCATTGCCCCAGTGTCAGCTGCCAAAGTGGTGTACAAATTCCAGAGGTGACCTGGTATGAGGTAAGAATGAGTTCTCTGATATTAATATAAGAACATTGTTTTTAAGGTAACAGCTCACAAGTACTTTATAGAAATGTGTGTTTGAGAATTTGAGGTTAGAGCACCTCAAAACCTGGCCCTTGGTGGTGCCTGTGGCTCTAGGAGTAGGGCATTGGCCCCATATACTGGAGGTGGCAGGTTCAAACCTGGCCCTGGCCAAACCCCTGTCCCCCCAAATCCTGGTCCTTTGCCTGAGCAGGAGACCCCACTTTCTAAAATGGTCTTGTCCTCTGGGTAGCCACAGAGCCTGGCTACTTATAATTATTAGAACCATCCTTTTGATCAATGCCAGAAGAATTTCTAAAACTCAAGTTTATTACACATGAGTTAAGATATAAACTTACTAACATCTGCTAACACAGGAGCACAGGTTAATTCATTTTTGCTGTCTTTGGGAAGCAGTAGGTGCTCAGAAAAGGAAAGGGGCAACCACCAAGAAAGTCTTGAAGGGTTTCCGAAAGAAATGGGAGACTGGAATACTTTCCATAAAGGACACATCTGGGAGGACATTTAGGACAAGCTCAAGGTGGTCCTGGGTGATAGGTGTCTTGCACAGGTGAAATGGTGGGGAGGAAGGTCACTGCTAAGAGAAAAAGGGAACAAGGGCAAGTTTCTTAATGATGTTGTGTCATAAACCACATGTACATGAACTCCTATAACAAAAACATTTCACATTTTCATCATGGTTTATAGTTTTTCCAAGTGCTAGCAGATGTACAAATGCTGCTTAAACATCTCTTTCAACAGAGTCTCAAGTCAGTTAAGCCTTCCTTGTTGGTGGTTTTGGGGAAGAGAATCTATACTGCTGCCATATAATTGCAATGACTGACATCCAATACTTTGCTTTAAAAATCATGCATAATTTTATATTCAACTTTATAATTCGTGTTTGTGACATAAAAATATCATTTTAAACTTGCCATCAATTAAAGTCAGAAAGATGGATTCATGCTTATCCGGTGGTTCTATGTGCCTCAAATTTTAAGAAAGATTCCTGGGGGTACATTTAGGTTCAGTCAGTGTGGGAAGAGAGGACACTTCTTCCCTTGATTCTTGACACACAGTGATGATAGGGGACAGATGTTATCACATGCTACACAAATAGTTACACAGAGAGGACACATGGCAAGGCTGTCATCTCACTTTTGTATTTTAAAACGACTCATCTGAGGGAATGCTAGCCTCAATGAAATCCTAACCTAAGAAACATTAATTTTACTACCTCTAAACTGAGGTTAGTAAGAAAAGCCGCTATTATTTTCTGTTCTCTCTCAAAAACAACACTTCCCTTGGTTCAAAGTCTCTGTAATCTGGTGTGACAGATGTGTCACTGTCTAGGCGGGCTGTTCCTAGACCAGCAAAGCAGACTCATCCCAGTTATTTCCGATGAAAGTATGTTTGAGTTTTTGATGATTGCATACCTGAAATGAAAGCTATTTTCACTTTTCAGATGGCACAAGCCACATAGTAGTTGCCAGCTTTCTGCATCTATTGCTCATATAAACCAAAAGGAAGTTTTGTTTCACTTCTCTGAAACTTTGACTGTAAACACCAGCATATGTTCAATGGTGAACAGACAGCTATTTGAAAAGTAGGTAAAAGTGGCTGTTGTTAACATTATACCTCTTCTGATACAGATTTGGACAGGCCCTGGTTCGGATTCTGTTTCATGAATTACACATATGCACATACACAGTAACCTGGAAGTCACAACTTCATGGCAATAGCATATCACTAAACGTGATGACATTAGGTGGGGAATAAGCTCTGGTGTCCCTTTCCTCAGGTTAACTCCCAGTTTCTCGCATGGAAAGTGGATCGTACTTTAGATCTCTGAACAGATGAAGCTAACACTTGCTGATAGGATGAATAGACGGATAGGTATTATTGAATTTAAATTAAACAGCTGGCCAGGGATACCAGATGCACAGAATATCCAAATGAAATAAATCCAGGGACTTGGAGTCTCTGGAGGGTTCTAAAATATTTTTAATAGGCCCACAAAAAATTTAGAATTGGAGATTCTTTTTAAATTTTCTTCAACTGTTTTATTTTATTGTATTATTTTTAATTCTTTTAAATAAACAATAATAGCCTACATTTACAGGGTACAATGTATACAATTACGATGATGATGTGCGGTTTTGATGTATGTGTACAATGTGGAATGATTAAATCAATTTAGTAAGCATCAGCTTGCTTACTTATTTTTGTAGTGAGACATTTGAAATTTACTCTTTTAGTTATTTGAAATATTCAACATATTAACTATAGCTACTCTGCTATAGAAATAGATTTTACAATTTATTTCTCCTGTGTATCTGAGACTTTGTATTCTTTGACCAACAGCTCCCCATTCACTCCATCCTTCCCCTAAACCAAGCATCAGATAATCATTATTCTTACCTGTAATTTTAGGAGTTCAACTTTTTAATATTCCACATGTGAGTTGTCTTTCTGCACCTGGTTTAGTTCACTGAGCTTAATGTCTTCTACATTCATCATGTCGTTACAAATGAGATAATTTCCTCCTTTCCAAGGATGAATAATATATACAGGGTGTCCATAAAGTTAGTGTGCAATTTTAAATAGTTGGCTATAGTGTGTATATTTATATGTATTTTCTTATCTATAATTTAAATTCCCCTTCTGTCATTTCTAACATTTCTTTATAGGAGGAATCTTCTGTGGTAGCTATCTTACGATCCCTAGAAGGGGTTACTCTGGACTGGGATTTCATGTTGCCAGGATTTTTCTGCTGATTCTTTTTCATGAGCGCTTTCTTATATCTGTTTCCTTACCCTAATTTTTCTTCCACTCCACATTGAACTTGGTTACAATGTTCGTGTTCTGAAGCAGTAAATGTGTG